>OMLM01000516.1:135049-146065 GCA_900302695.1 Helostoma temminkii
AGAACAACTTCGAAGGAGATTAGATGTGAACTCCAAGGTCAAGGTACTTCAGCATCAGATTGCACCATCCGTCACTGTTTGAGCCAAAGTGGACTTAATGGAAGCCGACTGAGGAGGACTCCACTGTTGAAAGTAAATCATAAAAAGAATGGCAGAATGTCCTTTGGACAGAGCAGACAACACTGGAACTTTTTGACAAGTCACATCGGCTCTATGTTCAGACATGCAAAAATTAGGCATACAAAGAAAAGAACACTGTACCTAATGTTAAACATGGAGGAGGCTCGGTTATGTTCTGGGTTTGCTTTGCTGCCTCTGGCACAGGGGGTCAAGGTTACAATGAAATCTGAAGATTATCAAGGCATTCTGGAGCAAAATGTGCTGCCCAGTGTCAGAAAGCTTGTTCTCAGTTGCAAGTTATTGGGTCCTCTAACAGGATAATGACCCAAAACACAGTGTAAAACAGAAAAAAAGAATGACTAAGAAGAAAACACTGGACTAATCTGAAGTGGCTTTCTATGTGCCCTAATCGAAATCCTAATGAACATCGGTGGAAAAAGCTTAAACATGCAGTGTTTGTGAGAAAGCACCCTTTAAACCTGAGACAGCTAGAGCAGTTTGCTCACGAGGAGTGCCATCATTTTTGTCCAGACCACCTTCATTAGTTTTTTAAAATGCTAATTTTTAAAATGCTTCTGTTGAACCACAATTCAAAAGCACAAATTCAAAAGTTAATTTTTTGTATTTTTTTTACTTATTGTTACTGTTCATGTTAATTCAGTGAGGTGCCAACAATTTTGTCCACGTCTGTACATTTTCACAGCACTGTATACTGTGTGTCATTGCATGTACACATGAATATATTGAATGCAGCACTTTCAGAGCAAACATTTATAGGTAGACAGGCTGTTAATATGTAAATATGGATATTTATATATTAAGTATAACTACAAGCTGTTTATTAGGTATAAATTTAGGTATATTATACAGAGTAGTTAAACACAGTCTACAGGACTATATATTTTTGTATATTGTTTTTTTTAATTGAGCAGTAGTGTTAAAATGATTACATGAGCTAGCTTTGAGTCTTGTAACGACAGATTTATTGAGGCCATCCTTGAAAACCAGCACACACACATACAACCACAGTCAAACTGTAATCATCAAATTGGATCAGATATCAAAAAGCCACGTAGAAAGCCTCAGATTATCAGTAAATTTCTGACATCTGTAGTCTCTTATGACTTGTGGCTTCACTTAGTGTTAAATCAGAACACAGCTATTGATCTCTGTACTGACTAAATATTAGCTGTATTCACTGTTCTAACGTTCTCCTCTGCATACACTGTCTATACTGGTTATATGACCACAGCATGAAAGACTTTAGCCAAAAATGGACTGTTAATTTTGGGTGAGATCCTGGGTGGAGAGGTTCAGTCAATGTGGGTTATAGAGGTCACAGGAGAAAATGAGGTAAAATAACTAACTGAACTAACTTCAGGTAAAACTACAGTTGTACCTCTCTTTTGGTTACAATGTCTTGCTGGTGTCGTAAATATTAAACGTGTTTAAAATGATATTTATGTGAATGACTGATTAAGGCTGGGATCTTTACACAGCATACACAGTTTTCTCTGCCGACTGGCAGCATGGACTGAGCCAGACTGGAAGCATCTATGTCTGACCAGTCATCAAGACCAAATCACTGTCAGAATCTGCTCTACAGTCATTAAGTGTGTGCATGTCTTCATTTTTATTCATTCATAATTTCTTTCTGGTCAAGCAATGACCTACCACTGCTTCTGGTCAAGTCACCTTTTTGCATGGCTATCAATTTTATTTTGAGGATGATTCAAAATAATCACTCACTACTCAAATAATCAGTGGCTTTTAAATTCACTTTAATGTCTGTGCTCTCACATGAAAAACTACCTCATAGCTGATTCATTTATATGCATGAAGGGGAGACCAGACAGAGACACATGTTAGAATGAATTTATTACAAAGGACAGAGGTACACTCATGCACACTCATACACTTTGTGTTGTGAGGACCTGTAAATTCTTTAACCTACCTAAGTATTTCCTTACTTCTTTGTTCAAATTCCCCACTGGTCCTCACAAAACTTAATAAACACTCATGTTCACACTTTTCTCTCTCCACTCACAGGTAACCAGTGCTTTCATTTCAGCAGGTGGCCTTGTATGAACATCCACACACAACAATACAGGTTACGCCTGCTTTCCACTTCAGCAGGTGGTCTGCGAGTAATGACACTGATGGCTGAACATTGGACACTCAGACAGAAAGCAGGGTTATCTTTCAAAACAACACAAAAATGGGCCAAAGTGGATAGAAGGAGAGAGGAAACCTCAAAGGGAGCACTGAAAAGTCATTTACTACGTGTCCTTGAATGTCTTATTCTGGATTTCTTCACTCTTTATCCATATGTCACCCACACACTTAGTCCACCCACACCAACAGCGCGACATGCCATGTTAATTACTAATGTCTTTTAAGTTTTCATTTCCTCTACATGAGGGAAATTACATTTGTTTTTCTTGTTGAGTCAAGATGACATAGAAAACAAAGGAGTGGGCAAATTGGAATTGAGAAAATATAAAAAGTCTCTTTCAGCTTGGAAAATAACAGACAAGCTAATAATTCAAAAGAGAGAAAGCGACAATGAGCTGTCAAATGTCAAAGAATCCAGATCATTTAGATTTTTTTAACTCCTACTATCAAGGACTGAGGCATGATATCACAATTTTTGTCCTCCAAAGTGGGTCTAAGTGAGTTGCTGATATCGCACCACTGAACAAATGACTTGACAGATGACATATATGTAGGGCTGCACCTAACAATTTTTTAGTTGTCGATTAATCTATCGATTATTTTTTTGATTAATGGATTCATCTATAGATTATTTTTATTTTTAGTAAAAATAAAAATTTCAATTCAATCATTTATATTTCAATATTTTATTCAATCATCTTCTCTTTAAAGAAACCAACAAATATGACAAAGCATGCACTGTAGGGCGTTATTCAATTTAATTCAAGTAAAATTGATATTGTGCAGTATAATCAACAGTTTTTCCCCTACCATTATATTAGGGGCACCCCCGCTCCCCCTAGTAAATGTTATGTAATTGTATTTTCTATATAAAAAATACAATTACATCAGATCACACTAGAAGTCATTATTAGGTTACCTTTCCTATAGAACATGTCTATACCTTGTTCTTTTATTAGACAAGCTAAATAACGCGCACACACACAAATAGACACGTGCGCACATACTCAGGTGAGCACACTCCCACCAGCAGACGGAGAGCAGTGGTCAAAAAATACGATGGAATCCGTCTAACAACTGCATGGCAATAGTATTGCTGTTATGATTTCTAATTTACGGAGCTCACAGAGCACCATGTTATCTGGTCTCTGCTTAAAATACTCCCATACTTTAGATGATTGTGACTCCATGCTCTCACTATACACCACCATCTTATTTCCTACACGCGACACATTGACACGTTACATAAATCTACTAATTTTCGTAATCGATTACTTTGCCAAATCGCCCCAACCTAAATATTTGATACTTCATCTGTCATGTCAGTCTCCATAAATTTACATTTTGAAATGAGGACATTATATAGGATCTTTTGTGCTGCCAAAATATGTCGATGAACAAGATGATGAAAAAAAAATAAGATTCTTCTCAGTAATGTCAAATCAGTAAAAACAATGTGAATAATACTGGCGATATTAATTTTTTGCTTGTCACAAAATTCCATGGAATTTGCATTAATCTTCAGCAGTGTACCCTAAAGAGTTTGATTCTACTTGTTGTGGTGACTGAGGGTGTGGGAGTCTACTGTACTGTAGATCTGTACATAGCAGATGTTCAAATAATGATTGAATATTGTTTTATTGAATTAACACCTCAACTTCCTACTGGCTCCGACACACCTGTTTTTATAACAGCAACTCAGAACATCCCAGTTTACAACCATCATGAAAATTTTCATTGGGAGATTCTGAAACCTACATAAGCTGATTGTTTCACAAAAGAGGTCACTCTGAGAGTTTGAGGAACTAAAGAGACACTCAATCCACTCTGATTGTTTAAAGAGTGATGCCCCTTCATGTATAATCTTTGGCAACAGGGAACCAGGGAGCAAGTGTGTATTACTAATTGAGATCAACAAGCATCAGTGACGATCAGCGCTGTTAGTTAGCAAAACGTGAAGCTGCTCTGTGGATTCACGCACAATAAATAGCTTTCTTTGAGTCTTCAGAGAGTGGATGTAACACTTTCTATATATAAAATATTGCAATAGGGCGAATGTTGTTACTGGAATGTGTAAAGACACATAAGTAAAAAAAACATTTTTTTAGAATTTTTTTAACATTGGCCAATTGAAAATATCCAATTTCATTAACAAATTTCACATTTAAAGCACAGCAGTTTCCCAGGAACTCCCTCTCCATCTGTGTTAATATTAATAGATAGACACTGGCCATGTAGGAGCAACGCAGGTGGGTTACACAACTGGGAGCTGCCCAACAAATCCTCAGGCATACTGTTTTACCCATTGAATAGATTCAGTCAAAATGCTGGGGTCAAATGGCATGTGATCCAACTTGTCGTAGGGGAGTAAAACAATGACTCCCTCAGTCTCCTAGTCCATGTGGACATTTGGTCTGAGATTAGAACTGTCGGTCTCTAGGCCATTAGGTGTTGTGTTTTACAATTAGTCCACCTCTGTTGCCATAAAGCATCATTAAGCCTGCCTCCATTTGAACAAAATCTGGCTTCACCACTCATCCTTTTCCAGACAACCCCTTATCCTCTTTGTTTCCTAGTCCCTCTTCTCATCAGTCCCCTCCCCCACTGGGCTCCTGCCTTTTCCCATTACTCACATCCTATCTATGATATTCTTATTGTATGCTGTCATGGTATTCCCAAACCTTGTAGAATAGTGGGGTGGGGGACATATTCTTGAGATAATACAAAGTTGACTGAGTGTCTCCTAGCTTCTGCAGGGAATAGTTTTCCTTTCTCTAGAAGCTAGAAAGAAAACTCAAAACTCTTATCCTCTCCAGTCAGTTTATTTCACAAGTTATGTCAGTAAACACATGAATGGAGAGGAGGAAGACTGTAGCTGTTATTCTTGCTTCTATTCTTCCTCTTACCTTTTCTTTCCTTATGGCTTGTGAATCAGGGCTGAGATATCATTATCATTGTATAATCACAGTTATATGTTATGTTATATTTGTGCAATTATCAATAAGCAAGATCTATGTTTGCAGAAATGGCTTCCAGGGAAAAATTATCCTTGTTTCCCTCCTGCTATCAGTTACCACTACTGGGTCAATGATCACATTGGTTTAACATTACAGTTTACAAATTTGCTTATCATTCAGTTACTGGTAGTCTATATAATATGGCAAAAAACATCTGGGATGACACTACCCTATACTAATCAAGACAGTAATCCCCTAGTCCCATGGCCTTAAAATGGTGTCTGGGTCTTTACTCCTCTTACTACTTACTACTATCATCAAAATGCGCACAAACACAGTGCTTCAGGTCAGTCTTGTCTCCTTGACTTTATATGGTTATACTTGACTGACTGGACTCATGAGTGTGATTGTATAATTTTAGATGTAAGAATTCAAAGCCTTCTTTCTGTGTTCATGTTTATGTGTGCATATACCTGTTCACATAAGACTGTGGTTGATAGCTGGTCAGTGGTTGACCAGGACTGGAAGAAACTATACTTCTTGCCTATATTGATTTTCTCAGACGTTGGTTCATATCGGCCTCCTGGGTATCCTGAGTTTATACTTGGACATTGTGAATTTTTCTGTCTCTCCTGGCCTGTACAAAGTGAAGGAAGGGGGGTTGGGTGTGTAGCCAATTAATTCTGTAGCAGACAAACTTCTAAATTTACCAGTCCCTTAAAAGTGGTGAAAACCTCTCCTGACTCTGTTAACTAACCACCTTGCCGGATACTCATGGCATTAGTGTGTTGATACCTAGCTATCTCACTACATGTCTATCTTGCAATATGCTAGCAGCACAATTGTCTCAGCTTGATTTAGCTTCTCTGACCTGACATCTAATTAAAGAGACTCAGATGTGTGTAGGAGCTGGATTAGCATATAAAAAGACAGTGACAGGACATCAGATAATTCTGATGCCATCTGTTCTCAGCAGAAAGGGAGAGGGAGCATTTGTTTGCTTTCTGCGCATGCACAACCTTTACACCCCCTGTGCTATATCATTATCTTCACCATATTCTTGGGGCCTGCTATTCGTACCATTTAATCGTACCATTTTTCGAAAACCATTTATTTTAATTTGGAGAAACATTCAGTGGGGCTTGCCTTCATGTCTACCACACCTAGCTAATGTATTCTTGTAAAGATGCAAGTACACACGCCCACATTGTGTGTTTGCATTGTATGCATGTATTTATTATGTATTATTGGCTTCACTGTCTTCCAACGATGCAGACGAACATGATAAGACAGATTGACATGCAACTTAAGTCCCCAGTCAGAGTATAACTGTGAACCTTGTGGTTTCATAGCACATGCTATACCTATTCAGTTACCAAAGTGCTGCAAAATATGCATTTTTAATGCAGTTTCAGTGTTGAAATACTATTGTGCATTTAGGATATTGGCAAAGAAAATTGAGAGGATATGTATAACAGTATTTTTCTATCATTGGTAAAACCAGGAGAGTGGTAGTCTTTACTCATTAATTGGGCTGTCCATCTGTCAATTTTTTTCTATGAGGGTTGCTTAATTCTTTAACTGTATTAGCGTTATTGCCAAGTTAGTGATTTATTGACTTCTTAGATCCTTTAGAGATCATTATTTTTAGTTTTTTAGAGTGACAAATCTATCACATTTTTGATAGGATTTAACACCTTTCCCTTGAGAAGAGTAGCAATTACTATATTTCTTAGTGAATTAACTTTTATGTGGATGTGACTTACTACAATTACTTACAATAATGGACATTTTACATGTTTGTGTAAATCCAGTACTTCAATCATATTTGGCAAAATGATTTGGAGTCCCTGTGTGCTATATTCTTTGAACTAAATTTTCTGTGTGTCGTTTTTAACATTCGGAGTGATCAGGTAGACACAGTGCAGGATTTTATGCCAAAACAGACCAACCTATTTGATGCAAAGCACTCGGTAGCTAACACTAACGCACCTGTGTACGTGTACAGATTGGATTAAGAGCTTTGCAGTGCTCATTTTGAATGTGGTGGCATTACAGGGAGAGTGATGTTTTCAGGGCAGCACTGGGTTTTAGTCAAGAGCTTTACAGTGATTACTTTTAATATGGATGGAACAGGAGGTAGAGCAGTAGCATTTTGTGTGTATATGTATGTATTGCAATCCAATAGTTGAATTAATAAACTGTATACCTCACCTTGAGGATGACAATGAGGGCATGAGCTTTGACATAAACACTCCTTTATATGTCTACATTATACATTATTCCTCTGACACACCCCTTGATGAAATCAAGCAGAGTCTGTTTTTTTGGATCTCTTTATGTGAAATCATTTTATAATACTAGGGACATCTACCATTTTCACTTTTTTTCTGACTGAATACCAGTTTGAGTACTTTTATCTGAATACTTGCTGATAATGCGTACTGAGACGAGCACTAATAATGATGCCGTTGTTATAAAAACTGCATTTACCGAAGAAAGTGTAACAACTCCAAACACTGTAAACAGATGCTGTTCAGAAAGTGAACAGCATCTGTGACAAAATAAAATACACAGGATTCTTTTGTTCAAATTCAAAAATTATCATAAAACTCAACAGGTAAACAATCATGGCACTGCCACCCCATAGTATGTTTTTTAAAAAATATATATATATATTTTTTTTTTTTCACGTTCAAGTTATGTACTTCCGTAAAATGGCATCAAAGATGTCATGACAGCTCATACCTGGGCTCCAGCAGTATTTTTATTTTATTATTTTTCCACCAGGCATGGCTTTAAGGTGTGTTTATTTCGTCTTCACCAAAGCCTCATTTTCCACAGAGAGCGAGTAGAAGTGTTGTTTATCTGACTTCTTGCCAACTGCTAGATTTTGGTATTTTCTGTGGGTGTTTGTGCTTTTACCATGGGAAAGGAGGAAATTCATCTAACATTTGCCAGTTTTTATTGTATAAACTATGTTAATCCTCATAGTTAATTAGTTTGGATGTTTGACACACAGTGTGCAGTAGAGCATGTGCTAGGAAATGAAACTAGTACTGGAGCTTTCAGTCAACCAGCTACAGACATAATAGGGGGACTTTTAAGCGTAGCTTAATGTTTTATTTTGAAAATGAACCGGATTTTCTGTCAGTTGTGTCTTTACTTTCTGTTGATCTTATCTGCTCAGTGCTGCTTGACGTAAAGTGATATCTGGTGTGGTATCTGAGAAGTTTTACGAGTACTTGAAGGTACGGATCTTGTATCTAGTATCGTTATCGGGACATCCCTATATAATACAAAAGCTGAAACTGAAAATAAGTGACTTTATCCCATCTTTTCAGCACATCTGCCAAGGTCAAGGCTTGTTGTGCTTGATAAATTTTGTTGTGTTGCACTTTGCAACTCTGCCACAGCTGTCACAACATTTCATTTGCAGATATTGCAAGTAGCTTTTGATCTTATCGTCAGGCCACTGGACATTTAGCTTGGCATTGGCGCATTTACACATGTCCTGCAAGTCGTGTCCTTCTACATGTCTAGGATAAGGGAAGATGAGTCTCTGTCTCCTGTCTGAGCTGCCACTGCGCAGCCGAACAAATTCGTCTGACGAGTCAGACTGCGACAAAGTACTTTGAGGGAGAACTGGCTACAATGTGAGCACTCAAGGGTAGCAAGGCATGTTTCAGCCCAAGGCACATCATGCATAGCACGTGGACATCCTAGCTTGAAATGTTATTGCCACAGCGACATGCTCGCACTTGAGGTCTCATCTGCTATAGTGGGAACATTGGTGGTAGCCGTGGTCACTGGCAGGAAATTATAGCTGTAAGGCTAGCTACTATGTTATTTCACTGCTATAACTAACCTGGTGTGGCTAGGTGATAGCAAAGAGTGGGAGCATTGCCACTTCCAGCTGGGGTTAAGAGGGGGAGTATTGCTACTCTTTTATTTTTAACCATTAAGGCAGCTAACTTTGCCTTAGAAGTAGTATTGCTACCAGAGAGTGTTGCCACTCCGTTAAGATGACTGTAAATAGTATTGCTACTATACACAGCTGGGGCTCCAGCTAAGGTTTGGTCAGTAGCTAGTATGAGTGGAGATCTTAGTGAACTGTGCCCACTGTGAACAAAGTGCTGGTGAGTTTGCATCTGTGCCATTGGGACAGTTAAGCTAGGGCCTGGAGAGACAGTTGGCTGAGAGAGATACGAGTTGGAACTTGGAACGAGAAGAGGTTTTGAATGACGGTAAGCATAGTGTCAACTACTTCATAGGAGGAGGGTCCAAGCCAAGCCTGGTATGCACAGTGTAAAAGGGGCTTCTGATGAGGTCACGCTGAAGGTGAGTCAGGAAACAAATACTATGAAAGAAAACAAGTTTCCCATTAACGTCATGGTTAGGGAATCAGTTTAATTGAGAGAGTGTAATAAGTAAGCTGGTTACTTGAGTGCATGTAAACACCAAATGTGCTTCCTCCAGGTTAATTTACATCATCTTGCCTCCCCACACCTAATTTTTATGAACAAGCCAGGTCAGTGGAATGGTGTGTGTTTGTGTGTTTCTTTCAAATACACTGTTTTTTGTTTCTCTTTCTGTCTTTTGTGTTTCTCTGTCCCTTGCCATCTCTGTCATATTTTGTCATAGTGAAACTTTAGGAGGTCTTTGCAACATATTCTTTCCCTGCTCTCTTTCCTGCTTTTATTCTCCCTTCCCCTACTTCTGCGTGTGATAGTTGTAGAGTGAATATAAAAGTACAAGTGTCAGGGGATGGCGACATGAGCTGGCTTCAAAGCATCAACATCATAAGGACATGTTATGTGCCTCTGCCTACTAAGACACCAGAAAACCACCCCTATGTTCTCAGTATCAGAAAAATAAAAGCTGTCTGTGTCTGGGCTATTTGCATACAATTTGCATGTGAACCCCAACTGGCTGATTTTGGAATGCCAAGAGGCTAAATTCAGTATTTATTACCCGGGACCATAACTAGTTTTCACTTTTCTATGGCATTTGCATCTGATTTGCATTTCCCTCAGCTGGATCTGGGAATAAGGGGCCAAATGACCTAAATTGTTTCAATTCCACCTAGAAGTAAAAAAAAAAACAAAACAAAACAGAGGAAGGTCTAATTATTACTATTAATCGAATTACGCTTTACATGTGGAACATAAATATGCAAAAGGGTTATTAGCTGCAATAGCAAGCAGAAGCAACCTGCTCATGCAGACTGCTTTAGATAACAAAATGTGTGTGGGTTTGTATGTTTCTGTGTGTTTGTGTAAGTGTGCTTGTAGGCACATATTTATCAGAGTTATCTCCCAACAGGATCAAAAGGATCCTTTTGTTTTATAGTTGCTCTTTTTTAGGGCAGACTGTTCTCTATAGAGCTCCTTAAAGAGATGTATTTGAACTCCACAGACCTAATTAATCATGGAAGCTCATCAACATTGCATTTTGTTACAAACAGGTCATAAGGCTTTGGCTTGAGTGCTTACAGCTCACACTACCTACTTATTATATTAGAATAAGTAACACAATTCTGCATTTCTCAATGTTTTTTTTTGCAGAGATAAACACAAGCTAACAGACACTTGGGTCTTCTGCCAAACATGCACTATATCTGATAGTTAGTCTGTGAACACTTAAATAGTGTGATGCTCTCGTGTGGTCTTTCTTTGCTTTAGTTTATAAAGCAGTGGTGGTGAACTAGATGGAAACAGTCTAATGAAAGTGACATTATGTAAAAGGAAAAGTGAATAAAGTC
>OMLM01000524.1:0-21022 GCA_900302695.1 Helostoma temminkii
GGTTATTAAAATATTATTTTTAATTTTACCATTCACACTTCATATTATTATAAGATGAGGTGATCACTTACCTCTTTCAAATGCATCTCTAAGAAGGTTAACTTCCCTCTGTGACCCAGGAACTCTAAATATTCCTTCATGGTGGAGGCCTGAGATACACACACACATATACACACACATATATGCCTATTACAAATGTTCATAAATGTTTTATGCACAAACAAGTTTCTCAAAGCTCTTTTACAATCTCAGTGTTCTATAATATAGACTCACCATGAAGGTTTATAAAACGGATACAGCTTTCAACCACCACAGGAATCTGCTGACCAGTGCTCTGGAGAGGAAATATGAGTATAGAAGGAGAAAGGTGAGAGTATTAGGGAGAGATGGAGATTTCTAATATGCTGTAGATGCAAAGACAGGGGAGGGAAATAATTGAAGAAAGAAAATTGCAAATGAAGATAATATGTGAGGCAAACAGCAAATCAATAAGAGCAGCGGGGTACCACTGAGTGAGCAGTGCAGTTATTATGGTCAGCAGTGTTCTTTCGAGTGATATCTAGTGGAACTCAACAGCTTTAGAAACCAGTGAAACTGCTTGTATTTTCTATGCCATTTGTGCCAAATTACATATCATATTATAAAATTAAATGTTATACAGTGCAGGTGAAAAATGCATATTGTGTTTATTTACTTATCTTAATCTTAATGTGAGAAAAAATGTTAAATAACTTATATTTTTAGTTTTTAAGTTTAATTAGTGAAGTCCCTCCATTATGGCTAGAGCACCAAAATTAGTCTTATTGCTCTGAATGGTAGCTCCATCCCTGGTCACTCTGGGAAACAGCCCACATGCTTGCATGCAGTATGTAAGCAGTCACAGATGGGATTGAGTACCTGTGTCCGAGACATTCTCCTTCTTCTTCTGCATCAAGCCAAGCAGCAGAACACAGAGAGAGAGAAACAGCACAGATTAAAAAATGGAGAGTGGAAAGTGAGAGAGAAATAAGGGGAATAAAGATTTAGAGGCAGCGGGAAGAGGCGCACGTACCACACACACACACACATACACACTCAATAGAGGAGTCGAGAGAGGAGGCAGCAAAGAGGCCAGTGCATTTTAATCCCTTTCACAAAAGAGGAAGAGATAAAGGGGGAATGTATTGAAAGGAAAGGAAGCCAGCAATAAGCTATAAGCATGACCATACACATGAAGGCAGCAGTAATTACACTGGGGAGTGGGGTGGATATGTGTGTGTGTGTGTGTGTGTGTGTGTGTGTGTGTGTGTGTGCATGTGCTGCAAGAATGCCCACCCCCATTCTTTTGCATCAGTGTAACAGGATTTTCTAAATAATTTCCTTTGGAGGGTTGAAAAACAGTGCAGCACAGTTCAGCAAGCAAATAAAGAGGAGGTTAAACAATATTTTTCTTTAAATACATTTTTGTTTTATTGTCATTTGTGTGTGTATGAGTGTTACCTGTATGTAGGAGAGCATGTCTGTGTTGAAGAGTGTGTGGCAGAATTGGGAAACAGGTCTGGACTTCCGAACACGCACTGACCGAGCACATTGCGTTCTGGGAAATATAATAAATAAAATGCATGATGCCGTTTTACATGTGGGTATCAAGACTCAAGATCTATTGATGTTGGACATCTGCTATAATCAGTTTTGCTTTATAGCTTAAAAATCTATTTTTTCGTTAAGAATATTTCTCAAAACATGTTTTTTTTATTTGGTCAGTCGCCTTCCCCTTTTCCCTGTCCTCTCTGCTCTCTCCATGTCTCTGTGCCTCTCTCGGTCACACTGCATTAATATTGTCTGTGTAAATACGCTGTTTACCTGGAAGGGTCACTGTCGACGGCCTCAGCTGGAACAAAAAGAGAGGAAAAAAGTGATGTTTTGTTTACGGTCCAGGTGCAAAGAATGTGCAGTGGCGTTAAAGGGAAACTATTTCACATGTTTCACATGAAACACTATAAACCAGTGTTGGTGATTACTGCTGCATAACAGATTGTGAGTAAAGTAGGTGCCAGATTTTGACAGCAATTGTAAAAATAGATGCAATATCTCTGTTTCTGCTATACTGATTGTGGTTTAGATTCACCAGTGGAAGAAATGGCCCTATCCGTGATTTAACAGTCTAGCATGAGAGTACCTTTCTGTATGGCATCGTGTAGAAGGTCATGTTTGGCTTGAAGTTTGGAGGCCAGAGAACTGCTGGTGAGGAACTCCTTCACTTTCTATAAGAAAAAACACTGAGACTGAGCGTTTGAATTGTGCTTCAGGCATAATTAATAGTTGGTTAACGATCAGTTATCAGTTCTACAAACAAAATGATGCACATCATGAACAGCACTGACTGGACTGTAACTTGTTTTGATGTTACGCCAATACTGCTCATGTTTAAAAGCACTGATCAGTCCACTGCAGTAACTTACAGTAAAATAGTAGGTCTCTGTCTCCTGCTGATTGGCTCGACGCTTGGCAAGGGTAAGCTTTGGGGCAGTGCTTCCTCCAGGGGGCTCATGTGATAGGGTGCTGGGCACATCGGGGGAGGGATTACAATCGCTGTCACATATAGTGTCCAGCAGGGCTGTGAGTGTGGCTTTAAGAGTTTTACTGATCTGAAAAAGGGAAATATTTTAGATGGTTTATTCAGTTTCATTTGTCTGATATATTTTGCAGAAGAAACATTTTATATAAGGTTCATAACTATTGTCACTCACTCATTGACAGATACAGACAGAAAAAAAACATGGGATAGCAAGGAGATGGTGAACAGAAAGACAGATGGGAATGATTTACTGACCTCCTCTGTTTCCAAAGTAACGGCAGCAAGTCGAGACTGAAGCTGCTGGAACCTGGTCTCCAGCTCATATCTCACCTGGCTCTCGGCACTCACCTCACACACCTGAAATATACAAACAAAACAAAATTTAGCTAACTACAGTGGATCATTAAACTAGTGGAAAAGACTCATCTGAAATTCACGTGTACTATAAAATGGATATAAAACAAGCTACATGGTGTCCTGGGATTCTGTCACATCCTTAAAAACATACATAACCTTAGCAGGGTAGAGTTGCAGATATAATTATACTGTAGATAAGCTGCAGAAAATAGAAAATAGCATCATAGAAGCATCAGGGGTAGAATTTACATCTGCACTGACTGAGCACACTGTCTATAAAACAGACCAAACCGATTGTCTGATAATTCCCCCAGGCCTTTTAGTTACTGGTACACTTGTCAAACGTTCCAAACTATTACAGGGAATAATAGCAGACTAAATTCATAGAAATCAATGAATGTGTCTTCACACAAAAAATAGAAAAAATGCCCATTTCCAGCTGTCAACAGTCTTTGTCAGGTGAAATAGGCAGATAATCAACAAAAACTGGTTGAAAACTCTCCAGCTGACCTTTTATTCTTCCCAGCTGACTTTTAAAGCGGGAGCCCTGTAAAATGGGTCTGTATGCGCCTGATGGCAAAACATGAGGCTAAAATATCTCAGTGGATGCATACCACAGGGAAACCATGAAGGCTTTGAAAGTGAGAATTTGCTGATGAGTTTGGAAAAAACCCTTTCTTGGGTAAAGATTGCTCCGTGCTTCAGGCTGGAGCATAAACTTAAAACTATTCCAACTACTCAGAGAATGGAATTTTATGTTACTTATACTGTATCCACACATAATATCCAATGATGTGCCCCTTGCTTTTGAAAGTAACACTATGGTACTGCTGTACATAATACGCTAGTTAGCTGTATATGCTATCTGCAGCTTAGGACAAACTCACACACAATTGTGTTTAATCCTTGGTGTTTTTTGTTTTGGAAAATGCATAAAATGTAACATCCTGCACCACTGTGTATTGCTTTTTCTACAGCTTCACACATATCACTGCATAGTAAAATAAACTAATACATAAAATAATACAAATAGGACAACAGTAGAAAACAAGCAACAGGTGCTGTACCCGTGAATGTAAGAAAAAGTAACATTTGATTTTGATCATGCATGTTTAGAAGATGTCCAGTGCTTTCACCTGGTCTCCTTCATGTGGGTGATAGTTGAATTTGAATGGGAGGCAGAAGGCAGCATCATGTTGCTGTAGTAACGCATCTCTATCTCCTCCCTGGTCCAGGGATGTCACAGCGGATTCCAGCTGCTTAAGCCCCGTCTCCTCTGTCTTCTGGATGCGCCACCTACTGGCCAGGTAGCACTTCATCACCCTCTCCACAGAGAGATGGAAACCCAGGTCGCAGCACTGCAGGAAGAGAAGATGGGAGATGAAAAAGAACAAGACAGACAGAGAGAAAGGTGAGGTGGAAAGATGTGTGACGGGGAAGAAAAAAAAAAAAAATTTAAAATAAATTATATGGTGGTTGTGGTAAGGCAGAAAGGAAGGATTTTTACAGGGATTTATTCAGAAATCAATACTGTTCTATTCTTCTTTCTCATATTATCTCAGCTTTTCCAGGAAAGAGGCACAAAACAACACTCAGGCAATCACACAATGCAAAGTGCATGTTTCTTACATCAATAAGAGTGCTGACGTCCTGCAGGTAGTACTTGTTCATGGCTGCATTAGCTGCTGCTAGATTCAGCAGATAGTCATTACGAGCCTTGGTACACTTCAGCTGGGTCTCCTGCACTCTGCCATGCCTCTGCACATGCACACACACAAGACAAACAAGAGAAGACAGAAATAAAAGCATCAATGATGTGATGAGAAAAATGCATCACGTTATGATGTGCCCATGATCGTGATATGCCCCATCACACACACCAAAAACATCAAGAACAGGAAACAGTGTGTTCTGTGGAAAATGCACTTCATGACTTCCTCTAACCAGATCTCTTTCTTACACACACAAGCATACACTCACCTTCTCCATCAGTCTCTCCATCTTTTTTACAGAGCTCCGCCTCTGTCCTCCTGATTGGCCAAGTCCGAGCTCAGCCGACTTGCCGGTGTGTCTCTCCTCTAAACGTTCGGCTTCCTTTAGCTTCCCTTCTGCTATCAGACAGTCTGTGTGGTACTGGTTATACGTCTTCAGAGCCTTCATTAGCACACAGATTAAACAACACAAACTCCACATTATTGTCACTGACAGTGCATTAATATATTATTACATTTTAAATAGTTACATCTAGGAATAAAATGCTCACGGTCTGCAGTTCAGTCGTGACCTTCATCAACTCTTCCTGCATCTGGGTTCCAACTTCTTTACTCTACAACATACAAAAGTAAATTGTTCTGTGAAAAAAACATTCTGCACCTTTGCCATAGCAAAGATTCTTTTAAATGTAGCTGATATTTTTGGAAAACAATGTAGGGTTTGCTAAGACCTTGTGTGCCAATTATAACCTACTTTACTGCCAGCAGGTGATTAGCTTAGGCATATAACTGTATAATACACTTTATTACTACGCAATTATGTGTTCTACTTTCTAAGAAACATTTTCTACTAAAACCATTAGCATTACTTTAGCCCTTATAATTTGTTAGTATCATATTGTTATTTAGTACTATAATTGCATATTACTCATTTGGTGGCAACATTAATGTACTTAATATTCTGCCAGCAGTGAGAAGTTACAGTTAGAGAAGTTAAAAGAGAAGTTTATCTGTTTAGCATACAGTATAACAATACCTCTTAGCTTCTCTGAAATGTCTGTAGTGACGTAATTAAAAATTCTGCTCACTTTACAACTTGAGGCAGATGGTACAGCGAATGTGTATATGACAACCAGTAATTTGAGGAAGATGACTTAAAATAAATAAGATTGCAGATGTCATCGCAGCACAACCACAGGTAACAGCACAAATACAAGAAAGATGATTTGCAGTGTATGAAAACGTTCACTGTGCTCAGCATTGAGCTTTTTCTGTCCACCCTCTGTTTAAAGTTGGCACTGACAACTGGAGTAATTTGAGTGTTGTTACAAAATTAAAGAGCAACAATGAAAGAAACATCTTCATGAATTTATGCACTCAGTTTATTTTTCTTACAAAAGGTAGCACTGATAGAAAGGAGTGATTATTAGACAGTAATAATATGCTTATTCCACTTTGCTCTACGTTCTGATTTTGTGTAGTAAATTCCTGAAATAGAATGGAATCAGCTCTAAATGATTTAGGACCGAACATTACAGTTCTATTGACATACGTAGAACACAGAAGCCCTGTCAGTTGTCACTGTATGTCGCTACATAAAATACAGTGGGTCAGAGTTTGACCTTTGCGAATTGACATATTACACCACTGCTGTACGAAAAATACTGCTCGTCTCCAATATGGAGAGAAATGTAGTGATTCTTCTATGGCTTGATACTTACTAAAGTAAAGAAAGAGAACAAAATAAAGGATGATGGAGCTCATCCCAGACTAGGTGACCTGTGGATGGAGGTCATGTCTACCATAAAGTTCAAATTTTTACATCCTCCACTCAGGCAGAAGTCTGGCCTTTGCAGGAAGGTTTCCTCATGTTCAACCACATCAAGCAGTGCACAGAACTAGTGGTTGTTTAAGTCTTTTACCATTATTTTGATAGCTATTTTCAGCTCACATTTTTTACATTTTCTATATTTTTTGGCAAAGTTATGGAGCCACTAGAGACTTAGGGACTAAAGAGCTGCATGTAGAATGACCTAGAAACAAATCTTTGTGTTACTGCATCCATAATGTTTCCTTTGTGTAAATTTGTACATACACTACACACACTGTCTTTTATTAACTGGTGTGTTTGTTTCTCCATGTCTTTATGAATATGATCTTCCACTCACCCGTTTGTGCAGACGGTGTGTATCCTCTGTACTGTGTGTTAGCGTCTGTGTGAGTGTGTTGCAGCAGGTATCGCCCAGTGCTGCATGTTCACGACTCTCCAGACGAGTCTGAGTCAGCAAAACAGACCAGACCTGACACACAGACTGACCCCACTGCTCCTTCCTGGAGGAAAAAAAAATGGACATTTTCACTTAGATATAGTGGGGAAAAAAAAACAAAATGTGCACTAACATACTAGACACACGCTCACTTCTTAGTTTTGTGGGTGAACCTCTCTGTGAGTTTGTCAAGGGCGCGAGCATATTCAGCTTCAATGTCGCCCCGACGCCGGAGAAACTCAGAGAGGTCAGAGAGTTGCTGCTGTTTCACCTCCACCTGGGAATCTAAAATTTTTATCTGGTCTGTCAGCTGGGCCCGCAGGTCTGACACACACAGACAGAAATAGACAGAGATAGACAGACAGAGGAAAAGGAAGACAGTCCTTTTAAATAAACATGGACATACATGCAAAGAGCAACACACAAGTAGTTACATATATGGATAAACACAACATTCAAATTGTTTTTGATTTTTTTTTTTTTTGCAAAAACTTCTACACTCTGAGAACAAGTGTGGCTTAAGCAGATTCTGTCAGTTTTCTCTGTTTACAATACTTCATCCTTTGCTCTGTGTATATGGTGAGTGACAGCAGACACTTACTCATCCAAAAAAATAAATTATTCATCCATCTGAAACTGTGCTAGTAAAAGATTCATAGCTTTTTGTTGAGGTCTGACTGAAGTTTCACTTTATACTTTCAGTATCCACAAAAGGAATTATGTTCCACTGGTTCAAAAGAACAAAGAAGAGATTTTCATTGTTTTCTCCAGCCACCTAAACTGTAGAATAAATTTAGAGTTTGCTGCTTGCAATAAAGTCTAAAAAAGTTGGGATAAATCCATGTTTACCACTGTCACATCATCTTCACTTATAATAACACTCATCGTTTGGAAACTGAGGATACTAATTGTTACAGTTTTGCAAGTGGAATATTTGCCAGATATTTTTGCCTTGTTGGATTCAGCTGTTCGACAGTCTGTGGTCGCTGTTGTCTGATTCTTCTCAGCATGATACTCAAGACATTTTCAGACATATATATACTTGCATGTATTGCAGGCATCAAACTCTAGATCTGCTTGTAATTACAAGATACAATGAAGTTGGTGAGAAAAACAGTCAAACTCTTTTCTATGTTCTTTTTTCATATAATCTACAGTCCAAGTAAATGGAACATATTTTAGTTTTAAGTGCATTTTCAAAACATTCACCACTTTTCTGTAAAAGAGATTTGTATTTACACAAATCATCACAAGGTCTGAGAAAGCCAAGAACTCCTAAGCATGCATATTGAAAATGTTATAGGTAAGGATATTCTTGTTAAGTGTCCTACTGCAAACGATGATTCTATGCTATAAGTTATAATAAAGAGTGTATCTTGCAGCATGAACTGTTGTCTTGAAAAACCTGCATTAGTTGTGTCAGACTGGCTACTTGAAAATACTTATACCTATGTGTTTGTAGGCATATATTGTACTGTAGATCAGACCTTGTCTTGCAACCCAAGAAAAGACTCAAAGAAAGTATCAAAGAGAAGTGAAAAAGCTGCTGCATTTGCATATCACATGCGTGCGCACTCAGGCTTACAGTGTACGGAGATAGCGTACGGAGGCAATTCAATTAATACGAAATTATCCAATTAATCTATAACAATGTCCTGTCTAATCATGCATTTCGCTTGAATAATCTTACTATGTAGACATCTAAACGACTCAATTCTGAATCAATAATAATCAAGCCTTTTCTCCGGGTGACAAGATTTAATAAAATGTTGTCCAAGCTCTCATTTGTAGGTGAGATTGCATCTGTTTTACAGAATAATTTGACAGCAACATATTATTACACACAGCTCACTCATAACAACACAACATAGCCTTATATGGTATAGGGCTATGTTGTGTTGCAGTAACGTTCAAGACTATATCCAAGCACAGGCAAGTCAGCGGCAATGAAGCACTTTTAGTTACAAATATCGTTCTCTGCCTTTACCCTCCTCTTTTCTTACCCTTTCTCAGCTCTCTCTTTTCTTCTTGCCCACCTCTACCACACCCCCACACTTTCCCTCCTCTCTCTTTCCCCTCTTTACTCTTTTTCTCTGTCTCTGTGTGAGTACACAGCCCTGGGCTGACTGGATGTGAGTAGACAGCATCACTAATACTGGCTATAAATACACCCTTGTAGTACAGTACAGGGAGCCAGACACGACATGCATCCTCCAAAAGCGCACAACATGCACATGTACAGGCTCATGTACAGGCAGAAAAGATCTTCCAGACTACTGATTTAAAGTCTTTGCATGGATTGTCACTGAGCTCTAAACACATGATTTTATCACTTACTGACAATGTAGGTATTTCTGGACACATATGTATTCACAAATACATTCAGACGCGCTATATGGTTCAATGAATGTGCAAAGTGCATGCATGACTGCACGTATGCTGTTTCATATGAAATCAGCCATGCAAGTCAGTGCACATTCATAAACAGAGGTGTGCTGAAACAGGACAGATGCACATAGAGAACAGCACATGAAACACACAGACATACAGAGTGACTTACCTTTCATCTGGGATTCATATTCGGCCAGACTTCCCTTCTCCTTCCTCAGCTTTCCATGTGAAGTCATCATTTTTGACCCCTTGAAACGTGTCTGTCACTGAGACGTTATTTCCTGAACTTGTAGCCTCACAGTCCCCCCCCTCAACCTTTCGTTCCCAGTGCCTGCTCAAACTCTTTAGTCTCTGACCTTTCACCCCTGACCCCTTGGCCTTGCTGTTCTACAGCTGCAAATGGCGTATTGGCATCAGTGTCGATCGGCTGCCCCCAGTGTGGATGTCAGTGATGTGTCCATGGAATCCCCAGGGTTTCTGGTATGAATGCTGATCCATAGATGAACTGGCCTGAAGAGGAGATGGTGGGGAAAAGATACCGGTAAGAGAATAAGTGGATATAGATGACAAGGCTTCAAAAGAGGACAAGTGAGGCAGATTTATTGAGACCAGAATGAAAGAATGAAAGCGTCAGAGGAAGAGGATAAATGAGGCCAAAGCGATAAGACAGAAAGAGACAGTGACACCAGAGAGGGAGATTTAATAGGAAGGACAGTGAGATGGGGGCAGAACACAGAATGGACAGTTGGAGAGCAGAGTGGTGAGGACATGAGGGAGGAAGGATGAAGGATGGGGGATGGGAGGATGAGAGGTGATGAGTAACAGCAGTAATGAAAGACATTCAGTGCCTTGAGGGTGAGGACTAGGGATGCCCATAAAGATAATATACATAGCATTCAGATTCAGATCATCAAACAGATTTTAGGATGATATAAAGATAGCCTGAGTACATACAAAGTGCAGTTTTTAAATGATCATTTCATTTATTAAGGTAAAAAGACTGCTCAAACTTATATGAAAAGGTAATTGCCACCTAAACCTAATAGCAGGTTATGCTGCATTGGGCACCAATGACTGCAATCAAGTCTTGTGTATTGCTGTAGAGGAATTTTGGCCCACTCTTTCTTGCAGAATTGTTTTAATTTACACATGGAGGGTTTTCGTGAATGATCAACCTGTAGAAGGTCATGCCACAGCATCTTCCTCTGATTTAAGTTCGGACTTTGACTAGGCCACTCCAAAACCATAATTTTTTTTTTTTTTTTTTAGCCATTCAGAGGTGGACTTGCTGGTGTGTTTTAGATCATTGCTGCCTAACCTTCTTTAGGATTTTCTGGTAGAGCACAGAATGCATATTTACATCAATTAAATCGCCCATGTCCTAAAGCTAGAAAGCAGCCCCTGACCTTAACTAAGGCCAGTGAAGCCTGCTATTCTTTAGATGCTGTTTCCCAATGGTGGTAAGACCTGTTATTAAGTTTAGGAGGCAATTACTTTTTCACATATGGCCATGCAGGTCTGGTCAGGTTGGTTGGGACTTGGGTTATCTTAATGTTACACTGAATGTGTGTTACATCAAAATTTTAAGTTTGACACATATACAAAAAAAGAAACATTTAAAAATCTACTTTTTCACAGCACTGTAACCTTATTTCTAAAGGAAAAAAGGTCAAAGGTGCAGATCTAAGGTCACAGTAGGATGCACTGATTGCTGTGTGTTTATCCTCCCCAAATTGGCCTGTGGTCTTATTTGTTATCAGCTTGCGTATCTGCGATGTTTTAATTTCACAGTTGGTTTTGTGGGTTAACCTTGCTGTTGACTAGGTAAAGAGGAGTCCACCTGTTTAACACACATCCTTAGAAGTATGTCATATGGTTTCACAAAGGTTTGTTTTAGTGGCTTTTTCAGTGTTACTCATGAGAAACCACTCTCCCAGAAAATGAAATGATCACATGAATGTATGTTGTGGCCACTAGTTTGATTTATTTAAACTCCCATCTATGTGAAATCCAGTTTTGAAATGAGTTTGTCATGGCAGATGGGTCCGCAAACTACAATATTCATAATCCTGAGTTGCTACTGAAAATGCTTTTTCCCTGGTGTTGTGAACTCTCATATATGAACCAGACAAGTTTTTATCTTTTCTTTCGACTACATATCAATACAGAATGTGAGAGGAAATTTAGAGGAAGCAATGACTGCACTGAAAATGAAAACTTGGTTAGATGCACATTTGTGCTTTGGAAATATCCATGTGCAGGTTCAAAATGTTTCAACTTGAACAAAAAATCTACTGGATTTGAATATAAAGATACAGAGACACTATGAAAATAGTAGAGACACAAGAGGAAAATAACAGAAACAACTTAAGTTGGCTGAGTTGACAGCAAAGACACATAAAAGCATGGTCAATGCACCTAGTGCTATCTATCTTAATTCAAACATTTGTACAGTTGTCAGTTTAGGGTGAATAAACACATAATCATCTAGCAACCATTTCACAATGATTGTAAAGTATTGTAAAAATGTGTTTCTTGCACGTTTTCATGTCGTATACAAAGGGAATCCTAAATCACAGAAATTCTCCTTTAAACTGTAATTAACAATAAATTTCTGTACTGTTAGTAGAGCACAGGTTAAGGTTATCTAACAATAAAAAAGTTTAGGCCTACGTGCAAGACTAAACGTTGACATGCAATAAATACGGGCACATGCATGGATGTTTATTAGTCAGTGTAAGCTATTCTGAGAAGATCGGTTCATACACAGACACACACACAAGGGGCAACTTCATTTCCCACATCCTGTGTCAGTTTCTCAACAGGTTTTGGTAATGAGTGCCAAAAAAGTGCTGCTTTCACACTATTACCATTGTTCCTTAGTTAGCCTGGAGCCATAATTTGTGTTTGAGTAAAACTGAAAATAGTAACTAAAGCAAAACGTGACCAGAAAACCTACTATGCCTAATAGATTAATCAACAAGTGTGAGAATTTTTTTGAAAAGAGGTTCAAACAGGTGCAGCACTTTCAGTAAATGAAAATAAATGTAAAAATGGTCAGACATGTTATATATCGTACGTTGTTACCATAACTAAAGCCACTACCTCCCATGACTTAACATGTGCTCTTAGGTTTGGGGTTTCATTTCCTCTTTCTATGCTGTCTAGTGGATGTGATCCAGGCACAGTTTAAGTGACGGTTTCAAACTGAACTAGAAAATAAATGGAGAAGTACAGCAAATGAGCACAGAGATTTCTGCAAATGAGACTGCAAGAGCCCAGAGACCTTTGAGGCACCAGAGGCCTTCATCAGCGTGCGACCTTAATCTGCACAGAACAAAGCGAATGGAAATGATCTGAGCCAGAGAGAGGAGGGGTTGCAAGGGATTCACCAAAACACCAGGAAAGAAAGAAGCACAAAAAGGGCAAAGAGATAGAGGTTATCGAAGAACAGTGTTTCATACTTAAAGTCAAGGTCACTGAAAGAAGGAGGTCATGTGGTACAGAACGCACGGTGAATATAAAGAATACTGAAGACAAGAGAGGAAATGCGGCGCAGTGTGATAGATCTTTTATGCCTCTAACGGGACTTTCTGCTAATTTCTTCAGATGAAAAAGTGAAGCACTAAGCAAAAGTAGTACAAGATAAAAGTGGATTATGTTTGATGCTATGGCTGATACTGTATGGGGATTTCCTGACATTGCTGGAAGCCAACCTCACTCTGATGCATTGACCCTGTCACTGTACAGACAGAGCATTATCTTGTGTCACATTTCTTGCAGACGTCAGTCATTTTGTTGAATGCTTACAGCTGTGTTGTCTCTCAACAGCTGCATTCTATGAGCGGAAAATCGTCCCTTATCTATGCAGACAAGGACGAAGCCAAATCAGAGCTAATGCAGAGTAAAACGCCAAAAAAAAAAAGCACATGCGTGTCAGCTGCACTCTCAGCGAGATGATCTCACATCCTACTAATTTGACTTTTGGGAAATATGAAGTTTCAGCTGAGCTGTAACAACATACACAGAAGCTGAAGTATTCTCATTGTTTTGTTGTATGATCACGAAACAGCAGTGCAATTTTAGAAGGATGCCAAACATGATCTGATGACAATCTGTGCTGTCAGAAGTGCTGCAGCTGAACGTTAACTTCTGTGAACACAAGTCAGGTTGAGTCAGGTGAGATACTCGGTGTGACAGACTGACTGGAGTGGCTCTCATAGATTTAGACATGATTGGCGCAAGATGGAGTTTGTTGCACTTTCTGCTGTAGGAGGAAACAGTAAAACAAGGAACAGATTGTAGGAAAAATAGGAAAATAGATCTTGTCATAATGGTGAGTATGAAATTGCTTTAAGAAAAGAAATGTTGAGAGAAAAGAATTTGATACGGATTCTGCATTATGATACTTCTGTATGAGGTTCATCTTTCCAAATGGGTTGTACATGTAATTGTGACATGAAGTTTAATGGATTTAGCCCGAATAATTAACAGCAGACAGTGCTATGTCAAGTTACAGCTTACAGCAGCTTTGTTTCTACAGCCCTGACATTGTTTCAGCAGGTAATTACTTTGTGTTTTAAATGAGAGTCACAAGCTGCTGTCCTTTCTCAGCAATCTTCTTCTTCTGGACATACAATATTTGAATATTATGGTGCAGAAGTCTCTACTGAAAGTTCAAGATTGATGGGACATCCCACCAGTTTTGCACAGTTCAGTCAGTTCAATCATCATGAGAAATACTGTTTGTTTTTTGCATCATACAACTGTTAAAATATTGGTATGATGTCATATGTAGGTCTAAAGGATCAGGGTTTTCTCCACTTGGACTTAGACACAACAAGCTGTTAGTGTATACAGTATCTACTGTATGTAGCTACCTTTAACCAAATACAACTTTTACAGAAGGAAAAAATGCAGAACTGTAGACCAAGGGCTGAATAGCAATAATGTCAGTGAACTGACTCAGCAGTGTATAGCAAAATCTATATAAAGCTTACTAACTAATAAAGCTTACAAAATATTAAGCAAGACTTACACAAGACTAAGTGAGGGTGTAGAAGTAAAAACTCTGATCACGTCTAATTCAGAGTTTTATTGCTGATGTAACTGATGTTTAATTTGTAACAACCAGATGTTATTTTCTCCTTCAAATGTTAGAAAGTCTATTCAGATAAAATACACACAGCTGATCAGATTCTAAGTGTGTACAGTATGACTGAAGCTAATCTACTTTGTAGCACTGTAAGCTTGATGACACATTAGTTCATTCACTGACCTCTAGACTGCAAAGCAAATCTCAACAAGGCTCATACCGCCAACCTCACTGCACCACAACAGGTAGAGCACCCTCATACAGCATCTGGGCCCCTTGTTATATTTAGAACATGACATGAGATTTACCATGATGCTAAATTAGCCATGCAAAGTAGCAAAATCCAAATCCATCATATCAGTGACAAAGTCATTGACAAAGTTTGCTTCTTGCCAGAGTCCCTCTACGCTATAGTGTATGCCTCTCAACTACTGTGTGTGCAGCAGCTGCTGTAGCAAACAGGAAACCATATCATACCATGCTCCCTCAGGCTTTTATTCCTGTATCATGTGCAGAGAATAAGTCTGTACCTGTAATTCCGACAGAATGTTTTTAGAAGCAGATTATTACTTTTCTTATCACTGCCAAAACACATCGCACAGGGATGGTGTGTGTTTCAAAGGTGGCAGTAATTAGTCACATAAAAAATGTGGCCAACGCTGACTTGCTGTACAAATAGTTAGAAAGTATACATTTGCAAAAAGGTAAAAGGGAATGACCTTTGGCAGGAGCTTAGGAAAACATATGCCCTCTAAATTCTGGCATAGTACCTAATTGCAGCAGCACTTCATCAGACAGGGCTGCAAAATCAAAGCCAATGACCACAGAAAACTTTCCACTGTTGTCCACGTCTCTCAGGTCCTGCCATGGTTGAGTTTTATGTAGAGGATCATTTACAGGTAATGTTTGATGAGTGAATACCTGCAGGTTCTGGCAGAGGCTAAAGACATGAATAAAAAAGTGAATTGGAAACAGTTTCTGACAGCAGGGCACTGTAAGGGGTTAGAGATTCAGACTGCCCACATCCTCTCTTTGAGGTCTGTTGAAACCTCCACTTCTGTATCAGAGTTTTTCTTCAAAGTTTCTAAGACAGAGATGGTGAGTTTAGGCTTGGCTCTACTGCCAATTTTATTACTGGTTTCTTTTGCAATTGATGGGGCCTTGTGAGTTAGAGGGAGGGATAATGTGTATGAGTAAATCTCATTGTAAGAAAGTATAATGCATCTTGTTTAATTTTGATTTATCAAAAAGCTTGTACTAATTGTAAAATGATATGTTCTTATATCACATATTTATTAAACTACACAGCAGTATATGTATGAAGTGGTTAAACATAAACATACTTGTATTAGCCAGATTATTGCAGAGATGCTTACAGTATTCTTAAGTATTTGTATCTTAGACCAGACTGGACTTGTTTTGCTAAGGTCAGTTTTGTAAAAATAGGTTATCTCAACCTGTAAGCTGCATTACCATAATTAACCATGTGTTGAAGAAAAAAAAAACTGCACCTGATACAGAAACAGGATTTCCTTTTACGCTTGCATGAACGTTGACTAATCAAATTAAAACAAGCTTGCTTACAAGAGCTCTTAATGCTACTATTTCATAAGCCCATCTTTTTTGTAATAATCATCAGTTTCTTTGTTGTTAAACCATAAAGGGAAGAAGCTGCTTTTTAGACGCATCTAAACTAACACTTTGCATTTTGCTTATCTATATGATATAACACCAGAATGGTGTATGTGATAAGCAGAGGGGAATTAAGGTCCTGCTTCTCTGAGTGCTGAGTTATATTTACAGTGGCTGTAAATCACCCCATATGGTCAAGGCACTGTAGCAGTGCTCCACACAATAGCCACATAAACACCTCGGCAGAATAACACAAGCACGTAAACACACACAGACACACACAGAGAGCATCAACACTGAAAATGGTGCACACATATTACATAATTGATACCCCTAACAGTCAGTAAACCACATCCATTTGCCCACTTAGAAAACCCCAAGTGAATACAATAAAACACCAAACTAAATATAAACACACAGACATCTTCACTTCAGTCACGCATGTACACAAGCATGCGTGCACTCTTACCCACACACACGGGTTATTAGATTCACGAGCAGCATGACAGCCGTACATACCTGACTTTATGGTGCTCTGTTGTCTCTTTCTGTGCTCTTCAGCTCTCTTGCTCTCTTCTCATCCCTCGGTTTCTTTATCGCACACACACAGAGAACAGTGTGTTTGAAACTGACAGATTTCTCTCAGCTCAGTTCCCTCCTCTCTCTCTCTCTCTCTCTCATTTCTCAGGCACACACTCAAAAACAGCCCTCCCTCCCTCCTTTCTTCCCTCTCCTGCCAAATATGCCAAATAGCCTCCCCTCTCGCGCTCTCTCACTGGCACCAGAGCTGCCTCTCTCCTCCTATCCCCTCCCTCTCTCCCTCTCTTCCTCGTGAAGCAGTGTGAAAGCTACAACCCAAGCCACGCCCCCCGCTCTCTCCTCTCCTCTGGGCGGCTATAAATACCGCTGCTGCTATGAATATACCGTCTTTCTCCCTCAGCATCCCTCGCTCATGCTCTCTCTCCCTCCATCCATCCCTCTCCTGCACTGCTCTCCCTCCCTCCCTCCACTGCTCCATCCCCATCTCTCTCAAAATGCTTTTTTTTTTCTCCTGATGACCTTGTATTATTCGCCCTCACAACACCATCACATGACAGCATCCTTCCCATTTGCACATTTACACATGCATGCTTCAAGGTGGCATGTTACAGACACACAAAGACTCACAGACGTGCATAAACACAACCACAAACATCAGTGTTTCGTGCGACCCGTCTCCTATGCTTCCTGTCTGTTACACCGGATGTGGTGCATTTTCCCTCCTGACAGCTAAGAAAAACACACATTGATCAAGAGATACGTATTGACATAAATTACCTTGTACTTCACAAATGAATTGGACTGACATCAACCTGTTTAAAAATGAGTTAAACTGTAGTTCTGGTTGAAAGATATACTGCTCCCAATGAAAAATATAAATCTGAAATCTGAAATATATTGTATTACAAAACTGAATTAAAGATGAGGGCACAAGTCTTTATTTAAGAATTCTTCATCTCTTCACTGCATATTGACTTTACATTCTGTATCCATTTTATCACACACAGAGTTGGGTTTATAACACTGATTGCAGTGTAGCAAACCCGCTGCATGATCAATAAATCAGAAATCAAGTCTGTGTTTTGTCTGTTTTTCTTTACTGTCCATCAATGCACATAAATCAGTCGAGCTGCTTCACTGGAAAAATGTAACAGGGTAGATTCACATTTTACATTTACACCATAGTAGGTATCAGAGACATTAGGCAGCATCATGTCTCTGCTCTTGCTCACTGCCATCGATATTGTCTGGGAATGAGGTTACGAACATCTGGTGCAAGCGTGTTATGTGCACCCAGGGTACACTTAAAGGGAATCAAATCTTCGTCTGCAGGCTATATAGTATGTCACGGACATAATTAATCCTTGGATTGCACCAGCACTGCTGCACTATAACTTTGTAAATAGTACCACGAAAAATGTGAGCAGCACAAAACAGACAGAGGAAACGCAGTCGATAGAAAAAAGGGTATATTTCCGCTTATCATGCCCTTATAGACCCACAAAATGCCTATGTAATACCATAAAAGGGTAGTCTTTGCAAGGTCTTATAGTGTTAGCTTTTGATGTCACGTGTTGCATGGCAGTAGCTTACAGCGTCAAAATTTGTGCTAGGATCGTTGAAATATCATCTTCTTCGAATTGCTCAAATGACTAAAATATCTGTTAACGATACGAAGCAGTTGTGTTTGATGTAGTGTACAATTATGAGTCACCATCTCAGAATCAGTATGACAATGTGTGTGAGAGACTAAGTGAGTAAAGGATTTTGTCGTGTTGTATATGTGCATGCTTGAGAGGATGTGCTGATGCGCATTCAGGTATGTTTCAAAACCGTTTCCTTTTCGCCTCTGTCAGGGCGAGGGCCGCTTGCAGATCCTCTGTGGTCTGCGCGTGTGTCTTTAGAGAGTGTGTGAGGGCTTTGTGCAACTCCTTGGTGTCAACCAGGTTTAAGCGCAGCAGAGAGTCAATCAGCTGTGAGCGTGCGTTGCCGATGAATGAGTGTGACAGAAAATGTGCGAGACCCCCTCCGCCTTTCATGGTGTACAGTGGGACTCGGACCATTCCTAGAACCTGGAGAGGGGGAGAGAAAAAAAACAGGTGATGAACTGAGCGTAAGATTTTCCTTCTAGTCGAAAAATACACACTCTCACACACACACACACGTTACCTCATGTCCATGATCTGTTGCAGTAGATGCAGCTGCTCTCTCTACCTCCCAAATCTGTTCTTCTTCCATCTTCTTCACATAGAAGTGAGTGATAAGATTAGGGGAGGAAGTGGGGGATGAAGCAGGGGCGTAGCAAGAGTCCACATGATCTTCTATTGATATAGGAATAGTCACGCCCAACTCCTCTGACAATTCCCTGCTAAGGCCTTCCTCCAGGGTCTCCTTCGATGGGTTAACCAGCCTGAAATGTGGGGGTGGAGATCAAAGGTCGCCCAGATTTGAAAATAGATAAAAACGTCAGCTGTACTGCTCTCCTGGGACTCCCCAGTGCAGAGGTAAATGAATTAAGCTGATTGAAAAGCTCATTGAATTTCAAAGCCCAAAAGTATTTTGCTGAGGTAGTAACGAGCTTCTCTTCCCTCAAGTCACAAGAAAGTCACAAATCATTTAAGCTTAAGTCTTGAGACTAGTAAAAACGGTCAACCTAAAAAATAAATGTATCAAATTATGAATAAGAAATACAACTTTTAATCAAAGTGAGACCAGAGTGAGAACAGAAACACAACTGCCGTGCAGTAAACAGCAAGCGTGTGGGATGGAAACACACATTAGACTCACAACTGGATGAGAAATAAAAGAAAGTAAGAGTGCTAATTCTTTTCTTTTTTCTTTTCTTTGTTACATAATCAAATATAAACCTATACTGTCTATACATATACTATATTTATTCTTTGTTGCATAATTTCAATGTGTTGGCAAATTACACTCCAGATATTCTGGCAGCTACTACTGTAAACCACAGATAGAAAGGTACAAGTGATTCATTTTAATTCAGTGATTCAGTAATTGAGCAGTATGCGTCTGACAATGACAGTTTTCAAATGGGGTTTAGGAGCAAGACAAAGCACCTTACAGAGATCCTGTCATGCATTGTTTCTTATCTTCCGATCCTTCTAATATGAGTGTTCTTGTGCTGTTGCGTTTGTTTGTGCTGTACAGGCTTTTGATGGAGCTCATCTGTGAAGAAACTCACAGCACAACATACCTGTGCAAAAGAAAGTGTAAACCAAAAGCAGCACCAGGAAAGACTCACCCGCCAGGGAAACCCAGCAGACCGTCAAAGCGCATCTGCATCTGTGGAAGTGACAGAGGCTGTTATACACTCACACAAACAAACCAGACATGCAAACACACAGGCAGACACACAAGTAGTTTTTTTTTTGCATATGACATGTGCATAGAAGAACTCAGCCATTTACATCCACACAGTACTTCAACAAAGACATGAATGACTCACTAGTATGATATGCTTGATGGGAATTCTCCCAAACAGTTGAGATTTTGTGTCAGAGTAGAGCATCACATGGCATGCATGCCTGACGCCTGAGCACGCCAGCGCCTCATCCCTCGACAGCTGTCCACTCGCCATCTACAAATATACACACAAACATGTGGCAGAAGAACCCAGCCACTGTTAGGTGCCTCCTGAGAGCTCTAAATAGCTGCTCTCTCGTCATGTGCTACCAACATGTTCATCATGTGAACTCACTCTGTTCAGCTTTCTTTTTTCTTTATACGCTGATTTAAAGTTTCCTCACTGAAACCTACTGTTCAGCCTGAAGGCCTGAGGGCAGAAATACTCACAGACCCAGGAAGAACCAGGAAGCTTAAAGGAAGATCTGTGTGGTTTGTTTAAAAAAAAAGCTTTAGCTCCCTCTGCTGGTGTGGAGTAGAATGAAATCTTGAGAAAGATAGCGATTAACTTTATATCATTATTAGTGTATCCTATTGCATTTATCTTTTAAAATAATTTGGTATATAGCTTATTTTATTGTGATTAATTAATTTTTTTCCCTTATGTTGACTAACTCTGCATTACCACTCACTTATTGCCTGGAATGAACCACAGTGTTTTGATATTTTAAAAAAGTGCTTTTCCTTTTTATATTTTCCCCACAGTTTGACAATAATAGTTTTAGTCAGAAAATAATTAAATCTAGAATATATCAAGCTGTTTTGATTTATAATATCCCTGTCATTTCCCTAAAATGGATGCCATTCCTAAAGTCGTTATGATGTTATGTAAAAGAGTTTTGTATTCATTTTCTTTTTTTTTCAGTCCATGAACTCTGAACAGAATCATCAGATTCTGCTTTTAAAGCACGCTCTCACCAATCCAATTATTTACTGAGGAGGGTTCATCACAAATATCCTGTGTAACAACGGTGGAAAAATTATTTCCTTAAATCCTTAAAATCAAAGGTTGTTGTTTTTTTTTTTTATCTCATTTACCCTTTACATT
>OMLM01000524.1:25858-54368 GCA_900302695.1 Helostoma temminkii
TTTTTTTGTGTGATCTACGTAGTCTGAAATGTGTTTGTTTGCTTCCTTACCAGTCTATTGTGTTGGGTCTCAATCGATCTGACTACATGTTAGACCTGAGAGAGGATGGAACATCTTCTTTGAAGCAGATAGAGATCAATACCATTGCTGCTAGTTTTGGAGGTCTCTCATCACATATGCCAGATGTGCACAGGTAAGCTAGTCATTAGCCTATCGACGACAAACCATTTGTTGGAGGCAGTCTTGGCCAACAGAAAATTGTTCCAATTGCAAATATTTGGGTATTCACATTCTTGTTTTTGTTTGCATCGGAACAACACAAAAACAGAAGAAAAGTCAAACTTGATTAAAATTCAAACAAAATTTTTAATTATTGGCACCTTAACAAAATTGTAAGGAATACTTGCTTTTTAAGCATGTGATGCTCCTGTAATTTGTATTTGTATTTTTGGGCAATACAGCAATCACACTGGAAACCACTTAAAATGAAGAAAAGTTGATTCAGCCTTTGTGTTGTGTGTCACACTGAGCATAGAGAAAAGAAAGAAGTGTAAAGAGTTGTCTGTGGATTTAAGAGAAAAAACTGTGGAAAAACATGAACAAACTCAAGGCTACCAGTCTATTTCCAGAGATCTTAATGATTCTTTGTCCACTCTGTGCAATATCATCAAGAGGTTTACAGCCCACGGCACGGTAGCTAACCTTCCTGGACGTAGACAAAAGAGTTAAATTAATGAAAAATTACAATGAAGGATTGTTTGAATGGTTGATAAAGAACCCCGATTACCTTTTTAAACAAATTCAAGCTGATCTGCAGACACAGGATACAACAGTGTCAGCTCACACTATCCGTCGCCATCTGCGTGACACTATGGTAGGAGACACAGGAGGACACCGCTGCTGACTGTGTGAATGGCATCATGAAATCTGATGATTACTGAAGAATTTTGTAGTGCCAGTGTTAGAAAGCTCCATCTCCACCAGTGGTCATGGGTCTTCCAGCAGGACAATGACCCGAAACACAGTTAAAGAGTCACTCAGAAATGGTGACAAAGTGCTGAAGAGTTCTGAAATGGTCAGCAATGAGTCCAGATCTGAATCCCATAAAACACCTGCGGAGAGATCTCAGAACAGCAGTTGGGAGAAGGCATTCTTCAAATATGAATGACCTGGAGCAGTTTGCAAAAGAAGAGTTGTCCAAAATTCCAGTAAAAGATGTAAGAAACTCATTCTCATAACTCATATTTTTGTGCTACCAAATATTAAGTTAAGGGTGCCAATAATTTTGTCCAGTGCATTTCTTTGGGTTCTGTGTGGAATTGTATCAGATTAGACTTTTTTTTGTTTTTTTGTTTTTGTTTTTTCTTCTTGTTTTTCCAATGCAAACAAAAAAATAAACGTGAGTACCAAAACATTTGCAACTGCAACAAGAGAAATGTTGCAAATTTCTGACTGAATTGCAAGGGTGCCGATATTTTTGGCCATGACTGTATGTCCAGTGTAAACAACTGAGGGAAATGATGTGTGCCCAGAAAGCATAGATAAGGTATCATTTGCTGTGAATGTGTCATTCTTCTTGCTTTACAGACAAGTCCTTAAATTGGCCGGCCGGCTGGAGGACAGTCAGCGCATCCTAGACAATAATTGTGCATGCGGTATGGCTGTGGCCATAGCTAAAGCCTGGGAGCTTTATGGATCAGAAAGGTGAACCTTAAACTTTGTGTTAAATGGAGTTCTTTCCATATTGACATAAACCAATTAAATATAAAACGCGAAGGACTGGCTTTAATGCAATTTTATCAATTTTTAAAAAATTCAATACTGACAGCACATAGGCTGAAGATCCAAAAATACTGAGCTGTACATCCACTGAATAAAACCTCCTGGAACTCCAGGTCTTTGATAAATGCATTATGTTTAACATGCTCAGAATACTTACTGTTCAGTCTACTTCCCTTAAGTAGTTAAACAGTATTGCTACTGTAACTAAATTTAAGTGCAATGCCTGATTTAAAGTTGAATTGAAGTTGAAAGTGGATCCTTATGAGAACAATTGCTATAAAGATCTGTTGACTATCCCCAACTAACTAAATGTCTGCAATGAGGTTTAGACGTAGTTGTAAGAGTTCTTCAACAAGAATGTTTTTCATTTCAGAGCAGTCGTCATGTTCTTGGTGGAGGAAAGCCAAAGGAACATCTTTGATCAACGGTACATTGAACATGAACTGTGGAAGAGGTAAGATGTTAGGACTGACAAGATGTCTTTTAAAGTAAACCTTTTTCAAGCACCATTAAGCATTCAGTCTTCTATTGCATTTTTAAACTAAATGTTACTCGAACATCACTTAGTTTGATATTGGAAATCAAATAAATTGACCATCATCTGCTGTCACCGTGTTTCAGAAACATTCCCACAATGAGAAAGCGGTTTGATGATGTCTGTAAAACAGGATCCCTTGATCAGGACAAAAGGCTATTTGTGTGAGTCTCTGTCTGTTACTTAAATTTACATCGATAAATTATGTAAAGTGTGTTACTCATGCAATACAACTCGGTGTACTCAGACAGAAATAATTATGACTAGCTGTATGTACTTACATTTATGTTGCTCTCTTTTCAGTGATGGTCGAGAAGTTGCAGTGGTGTACTTCAGAAATGGCTACATGCCGCAGAACTATGTCTCTGAACAGGTCTTGACATATTTCTTAATCCTGGTTATAGCTATCACATTGTCTTCCACTTAAATTACCAGAGTAATCAAGTCTCTTATTAGGCATAAATAAAAAAATTAAAAAAAAGCTAATTCAGAAGTGTAGATTGTGCAGTTGTATTATGAACGATATATCTTGACTAATAAATTGACTGTAGTTTAGGCATTGAGGAATTTTAGAATCTCTTACCGCTGCATTGAGTAAAACTCATTAGATTTTGTTGATTAAAATAATTTGCATCAGATCAAAGTTTATCTGTTACATGTTTTTCCAACACTCATGGTGTATTAACTTCTCTTTGCTGACTAAATCTTAAAAAGCACATTTGTATTCCTGGCATTTTAATGTCATCTTCAAATCTACCGTGTGAACACCCCCTGACAGTGTGCCTGTGTTACTCTTCTTCTGTTTGTGTAGTCCGGGGTCACATGCTATCTGACCCCCAGTCAAAGAAAAACTTCAGTTATGCTCTGCTGGCCAGTTTACCCACTGCTTTGACAGGAATGACAACCAGTAGATGGCTGACCTCAAATTTCCTAAAGCTTAGTAGATATACTTAATACATTATATATGACAAGATGTAAACTTGAGAAGCTGTAAATTGTGTTACAGTAATCTTCACTAAAATGGCCATTTATGATTATCATTTTCTCTATACACAAAATTGAGTTAGAATATGTGTTTAGATCACTTCAATGGTATCCTGTTTGGTTTGAATCCTAAAAGATTTGTATCAGGTTTGAATCAGATTTGTGTTGTGTGAATCTGATTTATAGAGTTGGGATGCCCGTCTAATGATGGAGCGCTCTCGGGCTGTGAAATGTCCAGATATCAGCACCCACCTGGCTGGAACCAAGAAGGTCCAGCAGGTGCTTTCAAAACCCGGAGTTCTAGAGAAGTTCTTCCCCGACCAGCCTCAAGTGGTGGAGCAGATCAGAGCAACATTTGCTGGCCTCTACACCCTTGACATGGTGAGAAAATGGCACCTATTACACAGTTGGTATAAAAAGTTTATAAGGTTTATAATAGGTTTTTAAGCGACGTTTGACTGAATCACATGGCTACATTATAGAAAGCATTATTACAAGTGAAGGAGTAGGGAAATGGTATCTCATCGGATAGAATTACTGTTGGTAAATGAGCGCCACCTTGTGATGGTCACATTAAACTGCAGTGTGTTCTTGTCTTTGTACTAAAGCCATCGACCAAAATGTGAAAGTAAAATTTGTTGCCATCTATCTGTAATGTGTCCTGGCATTTTATTTTTTTCCTTGTGTACAGGGCCCAGATGGTGACAAAACGGTAGCAATGGCATTGGCAGCACCAGATCGGTTTGTCCTGAAGCCTCAGAGAGAAGGAGGAGGTACGATGAGAATAACATGTTTAGAAATTAATTTATCCATGCAGCACATCTCAAAAATCACAATTTCTTATACCAGGCATGTATATGGCATATATTCCAGAGCATAACAACACAAATTGTTTGGATTGTGAACATGTTAAGATGTTTTTCCAAGCTCAAGTAATCAGTAATCATAGCGGGTTCCATTTCATTGTGTTTTTCAAAAGGGGAAAGTCCAAGTCACATGAGACAAGGCCACATTAAGTCTTAAGTTTGTCAGGCCAAATCTCACTTTTACCCACAAGTTGAGACTTAGTCACAAGTTAAGTTTCCATAAGCAAGACTGTAAAAGTCTTTAAGTAATAAAGCTGCTATCTTCTAATTGTTTAGCATATCAAGGTGTACATAGCATAAAAAAAACTGAGTTTCTGAATGTTTGTCTAATATACATCTTTTGATCTTAAAGCCAAATGTCTTTGCTCTACAGCAAAACAAATTAACCTCAATGTTCCAACGCTTTCAGAGGTGGCTGCATAATGATTTTATTCTAATATTGTTTTCATAGGTAACAATATCTATGGATCAGAAATCTGTCAGGTCCTGGAGCGAGTGAAGGACAGTACAGAGAGGACGGCCTACATTCTGATGGATAAAATTTGTCCCATGTCTGTACAAAACTACCTGATACGACGAGATGCTCCCCTCAAAATCAGCAACTGTCTCAGTGAACTGGGAGTATTTGGAGCATATGTCAGGTATTTAGTCACTAATCAGCGGTTTGATGTTAATGTTTTTTTTTTTTCTGTGCATGAGTTGTAGTAGTTGTAATGCTTTTTACACTTTCATTTAGTCATCTGGCACATTTTTTTAAAATTAAAACTCATTAAAGCTCATACAGAAAAGTTGATTACTCTGTAAGCAAGTGTCGGAGCTTTGATGCAATCAGCCACTGGAAGCCAGTGTAGTGAGATGAGCAATAGAGTGACGTGACACTTTGGCTGATCTAAACTGAGACATGCTAGTGCATTTTGGATCTGTAGAGAGTTAATTGCACATGTTAGTAGGGCGTGTAGAAGATAAGGCGGGATATGACTAGTGGCTACACAAGGAGTTGGTTTGCATATTCCGAATGGTAGGGTCTGATCTTTCTGATATAGTAGAGGCCGTATCTCCCTGCCTGAGAGACGGAGGAGATGTGTTCAGAAAAGCTTAGTTGGTCACGCTAGAAACGTGGGTGTTATCACTGATGACCAGATAAGCTTTCCTAAGTTAATGCTGATATTATGCAGCTACTTGGAGCACTACGGCATGAAGCTCTGGTGTAGGAAGGAATTAATGGATGAAGTTAGAGGAGTAAGACTGGGGTCTGGTTAATCATATTCTATCTAATTGAATTTCAAGCTGCAATGCACAGCTGTTTTAAACATGGTGGACATCGTGACGCATATAACGGCAAACTGATATTTTCAATAAATACCATCTTCAAATTAAAATACAGATCTAAAATAAGAAACATCTTAAGGAAAAAAAACTGTATCAGCAGGCAAGAATAACTGTCTCAGTGTGGTTATAGCAAAGTGGAAGGGGTTTGTTATAACTAAACTACAAATGTATGGTGTTTTCTTTATGCAGTTGTTTAAATCTCTTGTGTACAGGAAGAGAAATTGGCTGTAGGTCAGTTACAACAATGCCATGTTTAAGAAGTGCATATCCCAGGGAAATACTTTGTATAATAAAAGCGATGTCTCCCTCCGTAGTACAAATAGTATCAATTAGGTGAGGAAAACGTTACATTTATATGGCAACTGAGTTATCATGAAGGAAAACCTAAAAACTGACAACACCACACAACACATATAGAAAGAATAAGCAATATATTTCAATGTATTTAAATTACTTTATTTAAATGTAGTAATCTTGTGCGTCATCTCTCCATGTTTTGTCATTCAGGCAGGGTAAAGATATGGTTATGAATGAGTGTGTGGCCCATCTGCTGAGGACCAAGAGTTCAGAACACTCAGATGGAGGCGTAGCAGCAGGAGTGGCTGTGCTGGACAATCCTCTCCTCGTCTGAGAAGTCAAATTTCTACTCGCAGAGGTTATTCCAAAAGGAATGGGAAAACTGTAAAATCAAGGTTGGAGTTCTGGAGTCACACTGTAACACTGGCTGCTACAGCACGAAATTGAGGATGGCCACATATCATAATGTGTTGTATATGTTATTGGACCAAGGTTGAATGGGAATGTTGCTCAATTTCTCCCAACACTGTAAGTGTTGGAGCCAGTATTTTAATGATTTTCAAAGTTGAGTGCTGCTAACTCAACAACATCATCACCACACTCAAGGGCTTAAGCAAGTTCTAACCCTTAAAAACAATAAGTGATTAAGAATCATTTCATCATAAATGCTCGACTCAGAAATGTAGAGTATGTTTAAACGCTTTTATCTGAAAAGAAGAGTGGATCAGTTGTTGCTCTTTAGACTCCTATTTTAAAAAGAATAATATAATCAAGTGTCCTTATAGCTACAGTAGGTTTGCTGTTTGCCACCAACTGATGGTGTTTTAACATTTTATCACATGAATTATGTTAGATTATATTAGATGCCAATTTTTATTAACAAAGTCTGTATATCTCACTTGAAATATGAACGAACGAAGCTCTGTTTATGCAGACTGAAGTCACACACATGAAATTCTTAAACCAAGTGATCCTCTGAACCAAAAATATTACCCCATATGTACAGGCAAAACTAAACTGTAAAGCTGAATTTTGTGTCTGCTACTTTAATTACCATTAAAAAACAAATTACTCTTAGTAGTGGGATCCCCACACATAATCATAAAAGATTTGTCTTTAAAGATCAGATTTTTGGGATAAAATAAGAAGAATACACTATCTCAACAGTAATTTAAACAATTCAAGTTTTTGTTGCTTTTCATTTTACTTGTTCCTGTAACAAGTGAATGTTCCCAATAAGGATCATTAAAATATTATCTACTTGTCTTGTTGAAATGTTTCACTACACATCCAAGTAGCTTCTTCAGTTTACTGCTTCTTTTCTTTTATGTGAATAATAATAAAGTTTATACAGGAAATATCACGGGTTAGTCTTCCCTGAGACTGAGCAACAACTGCTCAGTTGAACATTATGGCCAGAATTACCAAATTTTGTTTATTGTTGTTTATTTTTTGGAGTTTGTTGGGTTTTCATTTGTTTTCTTCTGTGTAAATGGTGAGGTTTGTCTTAAAGAAGGACCAGTTTTACACCAATGTGGCCTTGTGTCTGTGCAAAAGTGCTAGAAAAATGCATCAAAACAATCTGGGAGAAGTTCCATTATGTAGGAAGACAATGATCCAAAAACGCACTGCTGATTTAGATTACCAACAAAAACAAAGAAAGAAACCTTTGTTTTGTTGATGCATTAAACAAGGGATGTTCAACCGAATGGGTTTGTCACAATGTTCAAATACTTTTGCTGACTTAAGATTAGGGTGATCTGCTAGAGAGGGTGATCTGTGTTATTTCATTAAAGTTGCAGTTCTGTGAATTTTGACTCATATCCACATTTTTTTCTTTTAAACACAACGGTCTACAGTGTACGGTAAAAGTAAAATGCTTTAGTCTTGCTCCAGTGCTTTTTTGGGAAATCCTTCAGTTGCTGTTTCAGTTCAAGGACTAATCTTGTTACACGTTTATAAAGTGTAATAATGCTGTCTTAATAAACCAGACAAGTGAGGAATTTTTTTTTTTCTTTTTTTAGTCTCAAGGAGTTTCTCTGTCTCTCGTGGCAGACAAAAGAAATAGTCAAAGTGAAAGTAGTCTGCCTGACACATTTTCATCCAGAGAGCAAACACTGCCGCCAGTGTGCAATGACCATAGCTGTCAGGCTATATTATGACCTTTATGTTTAAGTGCAGGAACCATCATGTCAGTGTAGAGGAAGAGGCGCTTTGCACTTCGTAGCGGTTTCTCAGAATTTCACAGTCATCGTTATTTTAGTTTTACTGTGCCTACACAGCAACAGTTCCTCGTGCATTCACACTAAAAGGCATTCGTGGGTATATGGTAAGAATATAAAAATATACAACTATAAGATTTTATGTTTCATGAATATTAACATGTATAGCATCTTTAATTATTAAGGGAACTGGCTATAGATAAGTATAAAGTAAAATCTGACAGGAAGGAAAAAATGTAGAAAAAAAATATGAAACTAAATTGCAACTTTAAGATACTCAATGTCTGTTGGACCTGGTTTGAAACTATTCATGACACAGGTGTCATCCTGCAATTGTCTGTGTATTTGAAGTACAATGAAACACGAGAATTACTCTAAATTATGCCAAATATTTTATTAAAGCCATTAAATGTCACTGTTCACACTTTGGTTTGAGTAAGTGAGCAGAGGTCTGAATGGCCATGATCAATACATTTCATCTCGACTTACTGGTTTTTAACATTGTGTTGTGTTAATGATGTGCATTGTCGGTGTAGTCTAATTGGGGAAAAAATGAATGTGCTGAACTGCACACGGCCTGAGAAGCTTTATTTAAAGCGGTGACTAGTGCAGTAGCTATGACACACTAATATAACGTGAAAGCTGGTTTGCTTTGAGGATCGGCTCTCAGCCCTTTCTTATTTGCAGCGGTGATGGACAGGTGAATGGATGATATCAGATTGGGTCTCAATGCACTATGATGTTTATAGATCATATTGTGATATGTAATGAAAGTAGGGAGCAAGCTGGAATGAACCTGAAAGAGGTACACAATGGAGAAATGTGGAATGAAAGTCAGTTAGAGAAGATGTAGATACCAGATGGATGATGTCTCGACTGTAATCAGCTTTAACCCAGTAGTGCAGTCACTATCACAAGGTTGCCATGATGATGATGACTTGATGTTTCCTGAGTCTCTAAAATAGATTTCCACAATTTCGTGGTAAAGTAAAAAGTGGTTATTCTTAGCCTTTTGTATTACAGTGTCAAAATAAACATACAAACAAACATAAACATGCCAGCATAGTGGGATGACTCATTTTTTAATAGTTTTGAACAACAAAAAGTGTATGGCACAGATTAATAAGTTTTGGATTCACAGAAATTGCAATGATAACATGCAATCCATCATTAGTTTGATGTTTTTTTAATTTGATTTGACAGCCATTAAACAAATGTGGAATATTACCAGATTTACCCTGTAAATGTTTTGTATTTGTTAGGAAGGTGGCTGATTATTAAGTAGGAGGCAGACTCAAAAGACTTCATCTGATCACAAGATGGATTATTTTACAGGAGAGCCATCATGATAAACATAACCCCAATTATATACAAAACAACTAACAACTTAGGTTAATTAAAAAAAAAATCTCAACTCATAATAACATTGTGCACACAGCTGCACTCCTATCTCGAGCTACTGCTTAAATACCCTCATCACTCCAAGTCTACCCTACTCTGAGTGGAACTATCTCCTCACAGGTCTACACAAGTTCTCTTATAATTTATATAGTTTTATATATAGTTTTTCAAGTCATTAAAAGTTTTCTCACTTTCTGCTGTCCACTTAACCCTTACTGGGATGGATTTGTGAGTCATGTCAGTCAACACAGCTGCTCCTAGTGAAAAGTTAGGGATGAACCTGTGATACCAACCTACTAACCCTAAGAAAGGTCGAAGTCTCCTTTTGGTTTTAGGTAGTGGTAAAGCTGCAATCGCCTCTGTTTTTCCGATTTGTGGATAGATACCTCCCCCTCCAATCACATAGCCCAGATACTGGTCAACAGGCTTTGCAGTGTGACCCCTCTTAGCACTGATGACCAAGCCAGCAGTCTTTATAAGATGACAGACATCAGAAAGAAGTTGCACATACTCATTTCAGGTCCGGCTAAAAACAACAACGTCATCCATGCAGGCTGCTGCACAGTCCTCCTCAAAATTTCATCCACTAATGTCTGAAAGATTGCAGTTGCTCCATGCAAACCAAAGAGGATTCTTCTGAATCTAAACAAGCCACTTGGAACTCTGTTAAGTTTGTTAACTTAACTTAACTCTGTTAAGGGCACTTGCCAGTATCCTTTGCAGAGGTCAAGGGTCATCAAGAAGTAGGCATTGCCTAAGCGCTCTCCCTTCACCACAAACACTTCCTTTTCTTTGGCTCTCACTTCAGTTGACTCTGGCACACACTTAGTAAACAAGGTTGAGAGTAGGATCCTCTCTCTGTAGTCTACAGATGTCACTAGAAATGGCAAAAAAAATCAGTCTACTGACTCAACCTCATGCTCAGCTACTTTTGTTCCTCTGACTTTATCTTGCCTCTCATCTCCTGCTTCTCTGTACCTTACTCTGTCTGGTGTGCTCATGAGAGAGTAATTCTTCCCACACTGTTGTTGGAGCTGAGAAAACCGATGCTGGATTCGCTTCCACCTTTCATCCTTCTTGCTCCATCCATAGTATCACGATCAGCCTGCTGTTGCATTAAAAACCACAGAAGATTTGATAGTTCAGCAACACTTTCTTCCTCTTGGGAGAGACCCTCTGCTTCAATATCTTCAAATAAACTCAGTTGCTTGATTTTTCTTTTGCCGGGTTGGCATTTTCTTCACCACCTCCTACTGGCCTGGTAACCACCACTGCCACCAAATGTTAGAAAGGTTGACCAAAGTGGCTGATTAAGTAGAAGGCAGACTCAAAAAACTTCATCTGATCACAAAATTATTTTATTTACAGGACATCGTGATACACATAATCCAAAATATATACAAAACAACCAACAATAACTTGGGTTAATTCAAGAGGGGAAAAGAAATCTCAACTCATAATAACATTATGTACACAACTGCACTCCTATCTCAATTACTGACTCTGAGTCAGCTACTGCTTAAATACCCTCATCACTCCACCCTACTCTGAGTGGAACCATCTCCTTACAGGTCTACACAACTTCTCTTATAAAAACTGAAAAGTCATAATAAGCTTGTAATTTGACCAGTAAAAATCCAAAACAAACAATCACAAAATCTAGTTTTCTAAATAAAATTCTACAATCATATACCTCAAACAAGTCAAGATAAGTAAATATACCCAATCCAAATTCCCCCCTTGACTTGGTCTTACCCCATTACATCACTAATGACATCAGAGAAGGCATAAAATAAGGAAGTCGTGGGGTGCCTCCCCTTTTGTCTACTGAAAGCATGGTAAGTACTACAAATGACTGCTTGATTTCCTAAACCTCTAACTTAGGTTAACGTTAAACTTGTGACCCTGTAATCAATAAACATCAACTTGAGCAATTCTTGTCTGTGTTTTATTTTTAACCAAGATAATATTGTAACCTAACATAATGCTTAACACAAAGAAACACAGGATAATGTTTTTGCAATGTTACAAATTAAAGCTGGAATATTGTTAAAGAAAAACAAACAAGTATGATTAGGAAAATTATGTAATAAAAGGGATGTACCTAGAGAAAAATGGAATGTTCTCATCCACTTTGTCACACAATTTGTCTTGAAAGTTTCCCCATTTCTGCTTAACAGGCCCATCGCAATGGCAGCAAAAGTAATTCTTGAGCAGCTGATCATAAATCCTGACCAACTGAAGGTTTTAGTGGATGATGTGAAAGACTTGGCTCTTCTACATGGCATTGTAATGCGGACATGTGAGACCCCCAATTCATCTGAGGTAGGGCTAACCACACAAATTATTTTTTGTTTGATATGAGATGATTTATATGATTTATATGAGAGGGTTACATAACAAGTGAAATGGTACTGCTATTCAAATTTTAGTCATTTGACAGACACAGTGGGATGAATAAAGGTATATCTTAAAAATAAATATCAAACACAACCTTTCCAAAAATATCAAAATAAAATATCTAAATTTCTAAATAATAATGAATGTTTTATTTAGATTAGTTAGATGTTGACTGGATTGTACTGCTCTTTTTGTTCACTTTTGCACTCTAAAATCAGTGTTGACTTTTCTCTTGTTCTCATTAGAATGTAATGATTAATGAACAAATAAGTGAATTGGTGTAGGTTTAAAGCTGCTGTATATTTGTATTAATTTAGCATTAACCATTACAGTTTAATTAATTGCCTGCAGTTTTACTGTGCTGTTTCAGTCCAGGCTCTGCCCAGCATCATTTTCATGCAAATAATAATACAACATTAATGCCACTTCATATTTGTCATGTAAATTAACAACTGATCATGTCAGTGCATAGTATACCAGTTGAGTTCATAGAACATTTCTTCTACAGTCAAAATTTGAAGCTTTAGCTTTTACAAAAAAATACCAAAATACAATCAGTAACTATGTTAGCTACACACTTTATATCGCATTATTTTAATCAATATTGTTTTTTTTTTTTGTTTTTTTTGTCGTGTTTTTAGGTTGTGACATATGCTCCATGCACGCTCTTCCCCTCTCCTGTTCCCAAAGTTGCCTTCCTACAGGCTCTGGCATTGCAAACTATCTTTAATACACTGGTGGATAAGATCAGCCAGGACCCAGACTTTCTGGAAGAGGCTCTTGCATGGTACAAATGGGAATGTTGGCAATGTTGCAAACAGTCATAATCAGTCATAATCATAACCCTAACCCCATGCAGATTCAGCCAGCAAAAGGAAAAAAAAAGATCACTCACATAGTGTTTGATTTGTCTTCTTCCGTATTCCAGTACTATACAGGCAGATGATTTCACAGCAAAGTTGTTGAGCATATACAGAAAAGTGCAGGAGGAGGGTCAGACACAGGTAAGATAATGATTTACAATGCAAGTGCATCTTAAACCATAAGAGTGGTTCATTTTTACTTTTGGTCAACAAATCCCATTACAACTATTAATAAGGAAAAAAAGAAATGAATTCATATTTGCTGTGACCTCCTATTGCCATTAAAACTGCTCAGTTTCAAGCATCCTGGAGAATTTGAATTGGTTCCTCTGTGAGTTTAGGCTATTTTGGCGTCTTCTGTCTCTACATGTAAGAGCAATACCATTTGTTGCAAGACACCCCGTTCTTTTTGGTTCTGAAGATAGTACTTTATAACTCTGGCTATGTTTAAAGAATTTATTCTAGATTGATAAGACAACACCAATCACAACATCTAATTCAGTCATTCATTCTTCTGCAGTGCATTCTGTATTTTAGAGAACTGTAGATTTGAATTTTTTATCTTCCTGCTAGCCCATTGTGATGGGCTTGAACCGATCAGACTACATGGTGGATCAGAAAGAAGATGGAACATTCTCCTTGAAGCAAATAGAGATCAACACTATTGCTGCTGGTGGCTTTGGTCCATCTGATCATCTCCCTGTTTTGCATAGGTATCCTTGGACATGCTGATTGAAGTGGTGACTAGTTTTACAGTTTTCAGAAGATGATGTATTTAATTTAACGATGAAAGCATTAAGTCAATTTACCACACTCTCGCCTCGTTAAATACAATACAGTATGTGGTTTGTATTTGTACCAAAATACAACTCTCGTGGAATTTTCAGACATGTATTAAAGTCTTTTGGTCTGTTGGAAGAGAGCAAATGTGTCCCTGATAACAACAGGACTCTTGGAATGTGTGCTGCTCTCGCTAAGGCCTGGGAGCTCTATGGTGAACAGAAGTAAGTGGAGTGTAGTGGAGATCAACACACAGCATAAACACACAGTGACATAAATATTTCAACAAGATACTGACAAAAAAACTCCAGAGTGTCTCTGTTTTTTCAGTACATAATTTGATTTGATTTGGTGTTTATCCTACAGTAATAACAATGCAAGAGCCTCAATTGTCTTTCTGCAGGGCAGTAATTCTCTTTCTGGTTGAGGATGTCCAGATTAGCAAACTCACTCATCGCTACATTGAGAAAGAGCTTTGCAGAAGGTAGGAAACGTGACCTAAAATGAGATCAGATTTGAACACAGATCCTAAAATTAGAGAAATGTAACCCAATTATATAAAAGATACAAAAATATATTAATTTATTTATTATGGGAAATGTTTCCAACCTAAATATTTCTGTGTGCCAAAAGTATCTCTAGCCTTTGCCCTTAGTAACTACTATTCTGCTTTAACTTTTCTTTGGCAGAACAACTTGTGTGGTTAGGGTTGTTATCTTGCTCTATGATCTGCTTTCAGTTGAGCTTGAGTTTGCAGGTGGATGCCTTGGGATTTTCCTGCAGAATTTGTACCAATCACAATTCATATCTCATCCAGTTCCAGAGGGAACAAAGCTGCTCAAATAATTATGTCACTACTGTTTCTCAGAGATGGAAGTTTGATGCAGTGTGTAATTGTTACCAAATATATTGCTTTTCATTTAAGCCTCATTTTGCCAGTAGCTTCCTGGCTTATCCACATGTTCTTAAGCAAACTGCAGACAGGCAGCAATGTTGTTTTTGCAGAGTAGTGGCTTCCTCCTTGCAACTCTAAAATGCACACCATTGTTGTTTCAAGTTCTTCTGATGGTGGATTTATTATCAATATTAACCACTGCAAGGAAGATCTTTAGTTTTCTAGGGACATTCTGCGTCCTTTTCTGTATTCTTGTCTTTGCAGACTTGTGAAACGTCATCAGCCAAAGTAGGATTCCAGTTCAAAGTATACATCTAGCCAAGTACAGATCAATGAACCGGAATTGTTCTTGCTCTGTTTGTTTTTGGAGGATGCTCTGGAAGCAGACTTGCTTGAAGATAGGTCGCCAAATATCCCATCATGCGTTTCGCACCACTAAGCAACAATGGCTGATAAGGGGCAAGCCCCCAACACCCACAAATGAATCTAAAGTTGTACTGTCACTAGATGAAATTTTAAATGTCTAGGAGAATCATTTTTAGATTGTTCAGATATATTGTAGGTATATCAAAATAGAGCATACTTGAAAATTCACATTTGCAAGACATGGCTTATTATATATAACAATTACACTATAGTGCGGAGCTGAGCTCTTGATGAGCAGAGACGCTGCTGCCTCAACTGCACATTGATTGTTCTGCGTCCTCCCGTCCTAGGACTCTGAGAACTTGCCCAGTCTGAGCTCCAAAGTCTGTGTTGATAAAGAAGATGTAATCTTGGGGTTTCTTGTGAACTCTTACTATCGCATGCCTTACTTTTGGTATTATCTGTGTTGGTCACCCACTCTTGTGGAGGCTAATGATGGTGCTGAATGTTCTCCATTTGCACATGATCTGCCAAACAGACCAACTGATGGAGTCCGAACAAACCTATGAGCATCAACAGCTCTTCATCTAAGGTCTTCAGAAACCTCCTTTGTTCAAGCCATGACGCACTTCTACAATCTAGTTTCATCCAGATCAGACTTCAATAGTGAATATCTAGAGAAGAGAAACAGGACTCCCAGACTCACACCTGATGTCATCTGAACTGACTAAAATATCCTACACTAATTTGCCCTGTATATAAACTGATAATCCTGGAGGTTTACATACTTTTGCCACACACAAATATATACGATTGGCTTTTCTAAAATAATTAATACATTTATTGTTTTGTCTTATATATTTTATATTTTAAGAACTTCAGTCTTAAGACATTTTTTTTTCTCTTTAGGAATATTTCTGTTATTCGCAGAAAATTTGATGAGGTGTCAAGAAAAGGATCTCTTGATGACATTAAAAGACTGTTTATGTAAGTCACTTTTTATGAATTTGATCGCATACACATAAGCCTAACTAAGGGAAAACAAAACAAAGAGACTAAAAACAAGAACAACCCATGACCAGTGTGGATTGTTTTGTCTGAGCTATTAATATTTCAGACATGTCTGGGTGCTTTAAATAGTCCTTTTACCCGTGAGTACACATTTTAATAGCTGTAAAATGTGCAGTTGAATTTAAAAAGATAAAAATATATTCAGAGGCTGAATAGTTACTAACTCTGGTGTCATTTCAGACCCTGCTATACCCACCTGCCTTGCATAAATCCCACCTTTCTCACCACTGCAGACACCTGATTCCTTCCCACCCCTGTGTTCACCTGTTCCTTTTTAGCCCCAAAGGATACAGACATAATATTATTTACCTGTTTTTTGCCTGCCTGTTTTTGGACCTCCTGCTTGTTTTTTGAACTGACCAACTACAGCCTGCTCTGCCTCACTCTATGCTTTGAGAACTTGTCATTTTTGGAGTGCCTGCAACTGGATCTGGAAGCAGCCTTGCGCTACCCTTCATCACTCACTTGATCACTGCTTTAGGAATGCAAACTTATGCTGAATCTCAGCATAAACCATCTCCCAAGTACCATGAGCATACAGCTTCTTACAACTTCAGGTTATGGGAAGCTTCAAGTTACAGGTTTTAAAGTTGCTAGTGGAAAATAATATTTGTTACTAAAGGTGAACTGTAGTTTTTGGCATCAAGTAGTTTTCATGACACCTTTTCAAATAGTTAATCAGGCATCTGACCTGTTTTAACGAAAAGTTAAATACAGGACAGTTAAAAAAGTTTTAAAGAATAAGCAGTTATAAGTTGTTATAAAATACTGTGTTAAAGCGATTTCTTGGCAACCCCAGTAATTGCTCTCAGATGCCATATAATGTGTTCGTTACTGAACTCCCTGTTTGAAGTCTTATTGTTGAGCTAAGGTAAGCACCTGTTGGCTCTAGTTTCCTAGTTCATGAACACATATGAGATAGATATTGATCTTTTTGATCTTTTCTTATCACATTTGCCAAAAATGTCATTTGTAGTGGACTGTTTTCTAGGACTATAGCTTTCGACCCTCATAGCAGTTGTTTTATTCTGGCTAAACAATGACAGATACATTTTATCTGTAATAAAGGCATTTTTGGCTGGTTTTGATGCTTTCTAATTAAACTTCTGCAGAGATGGGCTGGAGGTCGCTGTTGTGTACTACCGTTATGGCTACATGCCAGACAACTACACTGCACAGGTAAGAAACTAATATTGCTTAACATCTGTGTTTATTTAAAGCTGTACTGATGTGTTTTATAACACCTTTAGCAAACCATAAACAAGTTGTAAACAATTTTGATTGATGAATATTGACTTTTGCTTTGTACAGTTGGGGTGGTCTCAGGTCAGCCTCTTATTGTGGCCAGCTTATGTCGGGGAAGGAAGCGTCACTTTTCAATGAACAGCTAATGACTAGAAGACTGGTATGCATTGAGAGTGATGGTTGCAGAAACAGGGCAGAAGGGGCAATGAGTGAAGTTGTGGCTGTAGTCTTGATTTGTTTTGGATCAAATAAAACCATCTGAAGTTAGTTTTCGTCCCTTTAAGAAATACTTAAATAGTTTATATGTTCAAATCACTTCAATGGTACCCCGTTGTGACGTATAGACACAGGTTTGAATCCTGTAGTCAGCCTGAAGTCAGATTTGTGTTGTGTGAATCTGATTTATAGAGTTGGGATGCTCGTCTTATGATGGAGCGCTCTCGGGCTGTGAAATGTCCAGATATCAGCACCCACCTGGCTGGAACCAAGAAGGTTCAGCAGGTGCTCACAAGACCTGGAGTTCTGGAGAAGTTCTTTCCTGAACAGCCTCAAGTAGTGGAGCAGATCAGAGCAACGTTTGCTGGCCTCTACTCCCTAGACATGGTGAGAAAAGGACCGACTTCGTAGTTGTTATGATGTCTCAGATTTTATGGTCGAGTTATTTACATTCCAATGATCACATTACCTTGTTAAAAGATTAAAATGACCTCAGTTTCAAGACTGTTAATGGCCTAGCACCATCTTGTTATAGTCATAAAACTACAATGTTTTCTAGTATTTGTGTGAAACAATGTTGTAAATGTAGATATTTTAATGATTAAGTAAAATTCTTGCATTCTGTGCTAACATGCCCTGCCATGTTTTCTTTTGCTTTACTATTTATTGTTGTTGTTGTTGCCCTCAGGGCCCAGAAGGTGACAGAACAGTTGCGATGGCTTTAGCAGCACCGGACCGGTTTGTCCTGAAGCCTCAGCGAGAAGGAGGAGGTAGAAAAATCTTTAGAAAGGAATTTATCCATGCAATAAACCATAAAACCATTTCCACAGTGGCCTAATGATACAGCCTGTTTAAAATGCTTCAGATGTGTTGGGAGTTTTGTGGAGGCTTATCAGAATCATGTAGAAGAACAGGAAGGAAATTAGTTTCAAATGGAAAGATTTGGTTGACGTAAGGTTAGGATTCGGGTTCTGTGACCCAAAAAGCATTTTTTCCATAGACCCAGATAATAAAAGAGATGTCTCTAAAACTGTTGACAGGGCACCTTGAAATACAAACAAGGTAGGTTTACTCTTTCTGTTAATTAATGGAAGTTTTACATGTATAGAACAGTAATTATTAGTTTTTTTTCATAACTATAAGGACCCAGGCAGTGGAGTTTGTATTTTCTCCCTCCCTGTGTCTGTGTGGGTTCTCTCTGGGTACTGTGGCTTCGTCCCACCGTCCAAGCACATGCAGTTCACTTCAGACCAGCAAGAAAACCTTTTTGGTTACAATAATTAAGAAGAATGCTGACTGGCCTTGCTCAAAAACCTTTTAAGGGAATATTTCTGCACCACAGTCAGTGCTATCCTCTATGCAATAGTTTACATAATGTAGTTTTAAGTGAGTATGGTATAAAAGGGCAGAGCCTAAAGCTGGCACTACCTGCAGCCAAAGCAGAACTAGTGTGTATGGACTCTGACTGCTGAGTTGAGATTATGTTGGTTAACAAATGTTAGATGCCTCAGGTAGGCTTAAGGCCTGCTCACTTGCTACATGTGGTAGCATAAGCTATCTTACATGAAGTTGTAGAAGGGTGTGAGTGATTATCAATACAGACTTGTCGGGGGTGTACCCCACCTCTCGCCCTTATGATAGCTGGGAGAGGCTCCAGCACACCCATGACCCCTATGGGGACTAAGTGGTTCAAAAAAAGGATGGATTATTAATACAGGGATGCTGGTTGCTTAACAGCAGAAGTTTGGGCTGGGATATTTGACATATTTGGTGGCTCGGGTAGCATGCTATTAATAAGTGACCTAGTTGTTTGCTTACAGTAGGCCTGACCAGTTTGTTTGATAAGCTATGAAGATAGGGTAGATATTGAAGGGCTGTGTTGAGTGTGTAGAAGTTGGTTCCAAGAAGCTGGAACATCAGCTATTTTGAGCTTATGCTAATTGTATGATTGCTAGAAGCAGTTTTATGCATGTTCCCCACTAGGGGGCACTACAGGAAGGGGTTCATCTTCAGCATTTTTAAAACTGTAATGTACACAATTGTGGAGGTAGATCTAGTGCACAGCTACCTTGTGCTGCCATGCTTGACCTTCTACTAGTAGTACTAGTTGCACACAGCATGAATATTGTGCTCACTTTCTGGCATGTTTATGTGAATATAATAGTTAACTGTAATATTCTTTTCCTAGGTAACAATATCTATGGATCAGAGATTTGCCAGGTTCTGCAGGAATTGAAAGGCAGTACTGCAAGGATGGGCTATATTCTGATGGATAAAATTAATCCCACGCCTGTACAGAATTATCTGCTGAGTCGTGGCACTCCCCTCAAAGTCAGCAACTGTCTCAGTGAACTGGGAGTGTTTGGAGCATATGTCAGGTATAATTCACAAATATAAAATATATTGTGTGCATGTGTTTGTGGGGTTGTGTCTTTCAAACCTGCAGTAAAATGTGTTTAGATTTTCTGCAACTTATGTTAAGATACAATAGAAGACGATACAAAACAAAGACTGTGCGAATCAAAAAAATGTACATTCTAAATCCTTTCTTCTTGTCATTTCTCTGCAGACAAGGTAAAGAAATGGTGATGAATGAGTGCGTGGGTCATCTACTAAGAACCAAGAGTTCAGAACACTCAGATGGAGGCATAAATGCAGGGGTGTTTTTTCTGGACAATCCTCTCCTCATCTGAGAATTTGCACTCCAAAAAAACAAATTCATACACTGTATGAATAATGGTGAAATCAAGGTTTCAGTTTCTCATTTTGGCTGCTATACTATAAAACTGATGTTGATCAGTCATGATGCAAATGCTAAGATTCTCATTGATTATGAAAGTTAACTGCACTTTTACTGTGCACATATTTACAGCAGTTCAGAAAGCAATTTTATTTATGTGTGATAATGTGAGTAGGCTAAATCAATAATGCCCAATGACATAATGAAATTTATAAACTAAATGATGTCAGGACAGCAGGAGTTCATCAAATGTGCTACTCTTTCAGCTACTGAAAGGCTGCTCTCATTTCATTCCCATTTGTAAGCCTATATTTATAAGCATTTTAGCCAATTTTGTCTGCAGTAAACCTATGATGCAGACTATTGTCTCTGTATTTTAATCTCTGTATAAAAAAAGTGATGATTTCCAGACATATTGTGAAGCATCTTTTTTTCTTAAAAAGATTTTTTTTCTCCTCTCCTCCTATAATGGTTATCCAATCCATACAGGACTCTAGAATGTAAATACACTGTGGTAGCCTGTATGCTATCCCTAATTCAGTGTCGTTAAGAAAAAGTTAGTCATAGCAATCATAGTTTTCTAAAATCGTAATAGTCACCTTTGCAACTCAAGCGACCAAATTGTTTTTTTGTCTCTACTCTATGATTCGGAGGGCATTTCTTGATAGAGCCCTATAATTGTGGCTAGATTTTTAGACCCTCGTCATCATCATCTTCCGTAGAGAACTGGAGGAGCTAAAAAACTCAATGTCTGGGCCTCACTCTACCAAGGCTAGGTGGGATGTGATGATTAACTTCCCAGAAGACACATCATTAAGCATGAGGAGCAGTGGAGGAGTAAGCCTTAAGCATGAGGATAAATACAGGGATGAACCTTATATGATAGGACTCCTAACACTCGCCTTGATCCTAAACCCATGGAGAGTAAAGAAGTCTCCTGGAGATCGTCAACCCTCAATTTTGACCTCTCCACTCAGCTCAAGATTGTGAATAAGCCTGAGGATAAGCATGAGGATAAGCATGAGTACGAACTGTACAGGGAGGATTCCTTAATAATGCCCTCTCTGATCTAGAACGCACACAGTCAGTCTCTGGTCTATCCAGAAACAACAAGACTACATCAGTATGCAATAAAGAGCCCATCACTTTCGAGTCAGCAGATTTTTTATAGCAGACGTTGACTTAGAATAAGTTGACAAGCCAAATGTCTGTGGTGAAACTTTCCACCGCCTACATATGTAGATGTGACTGAACATTGATTCATCACAGGCTGTCAATATTAGATCAGAGGGTGTTTCCCCGGAGTTACATCTGTGATTCATAAACCATGATTATCGACATAATAAAGGTAAGAAAGGTCACTTCATCTGTGGATTGTAACGCACACTAATGATGGTTGCATGACGCTCAGAATAGGGCAACAGAACGAGAAAATAAATTGCAAATAAAAAATTTAATGTTTTAAATTAATCACACTAAGCAGTGATAAAGTGCCATAATGTTTGGCTTTAGATGTGCAACCTCTTTATAGTGAAGTGAACTGGCACAGGTAACAACAAATAAATAAATTAAAAATGAACTAATAATAAACATGACTATTAGTTGCAGATCTTCACCTGATTGTACCTTTAGTGTTTGTGTGGTTTATAGTATGTGGCCTGTAAACAGTCGTCAAAATGTAACATCTTGCAGTTTCACATGCGGAACATCAGGCGGCACTACAACCAAAGGCATTTACCCCAAACACTACAACCACACCTTGAGATCTGTGGGGTTCAAGGCAACAGGATTCATGTGAGATGTTCTGCATCACTGGTGTAATCTTAACCTTGTCATATGTTTTCCAATGTTACATCTTAATCTGAAAACTAAGTAGAAAACATGTATTAAGTACTGTATGCCCAAGGTATTTCCTATTTTACTAGATTTTTATAGTGAGTAACATTTTCTGTTACTTCATACTTTGACTTCACTACATCTCAAAGGCAAATATTGTACTTCTACTTAGGTAAATCTATTTGATTTCTATAGTTTATACGTTAAATTTCTGAATAGGATGAGTACACAATACAAAACTAATTCTAATTATGAGATTCAAAATAAATCATCATAAAAATGTTTAGGATGGCTAAAATAACAGCTTTTATCAATAGAATGTTGATAAAATTATATTACAATCCAAAAGCATTACTTATTTTATTGATTAAAAAAATAGCCCTTCTGCACAATGAGTACTTTTGCGTTTGGTTACTTCAGGTATTTTCGTGAGCTAATACTTTAGTATGTTTAAGTAACATTTTAAATAGAGGGTTTTTACTTCTAAGTTAGAGTTAGACTGATTAAACAGTTCAAGACAAATTGTCTTGTAACATTTTCATCATCCTACTTTGGTCAAAATGCAAAAGGAAAACGTGAGGCGAACTTGTGAACCAGTAGACATAAATTTCCAGCAAGATCTATCAAGATAAAGATGGTTAGACGCTGAATGGATGCTGCTATATAACACAAACGTTGTGTTTTCGTCTGATGCAATATTAAGATATGTGCATATGTCCTCACAGTTTTATTTGTTTACAAATAAAAATAATTGGTGGACCCCATGTGTCAGCATTTGGTACTTAGACTTTGTGTTTTCTGTTTTTATTTTCTGATTCAAACGTAGTTATGTCCACTTTATGATTATTATTAAAACAGCACACCCCTGCATTATACTGGTGGTGTATGAGGATACTATTCAGCTAATCCAAGTTAATCAAATGTAGTGTTTTCATTGGCCTTGGTATTCAAGTGTCCGCTCATTTCATTACAATCGTGGAACTGGGATCTTTTGTTAATTCTATTTTTACAACACCAATTTTTGTACAGTCCAACCTAAAGCATTTTCCTGTTGTTCACTACCTTGTTTTTGTTTCTTCTTCGTGATTTGACATCTTGCTGACTTGCAAGCGTGACACATTCCAGTAACCATCCTGGGTCATCAAACAGAGACAAAGGTCATTGTCAGTGATGGCTGCTGGCACCAGAGAATCTCCCACAGGAAACACTCCTGCGTGTGCTGTTTTACTGTCAGAGCAGCTTCAGAAACACACTTTGTATTTTGCTCCCTGTTTTTCATTCCAGGGTGAGGTGAATGTAAGGTTACAAATGTGAATAAAGGAACATTTAAATCACTAAAATCAATCTTTTTTCGGTGGGTGTCACATAATATGTTATGGGACGTTCTAACCGATGCTGATTTGAGTGCATCTTTAAGTTGTACTTTCTATTCCCATGTGATTACAATATAGAGCAGACTGCACTTAATAATTTGCCTGTGTGGAACAAGGACACTGTTGTCGGAAGAGCCTGTTTATAGATTAAGCTATGTACCTGTACAGTACATATATATTTGTATGTTTTAGGTAAGAGAAGCTTGAACTTAGTGAACTCAAAGCTGGCTGTGTTTAGTTTCTATTCAAATCCTACTACTCACCTATAACTGTTCACAATCTTTCTCCAGACCAAAGATTTGCAGTGTAGTAAGCCAGTTACACAAGCATTGACCGAGTTAGCCTGTGACCTCCCTCTTAAGAGTGAGCAGAGACTGTGTGGATTACAGTGTGTGTTGCACAGGCAACAGGGAGGAAAGAGTCCATGTGGGTCACGGCAGGATGTAAGTAGGTCAGAGTAACCCTGCTCCTCTCACTGCTGCTCTGCAAAGGGGAAGCTTGGGGAGCAATGACAGCAGCAAAATGTAGATATGTTGGAGTGACTGTGTGTGTGTTTGTGTGAGTGTATGTGTGTGGTTATAAAAATACAGCTTCTGATAAGATGTATTACTCTAGGTGTGTGTGTGTGTGTGTGTGTGTGTGTGCGTGTGCACATTCTTATCCCCTGGCACTGTATGGAGAGAAACAGTGAAGACACGAGCACATAGAGTCTTTTTTAAACCACACAACACTCACTGCTCTGTTCCTTCCACTTCCACTACATCCTGTTAACAAGAATAGCTGGAAGTAAAAGCACTGCTGTCAGTGACTTGGACATGTGCCGCCTGAGCGTCTTTGTACCTTTCCTTTTAGCATTCTCCACTAAGACCATCACTCCTAATTTCCTCACTGAGTTATAGAAAACACTTCTGAACTGAGCCAGCACCTGACGTCAGCTTACCTTTTTTACGTTTTGTCCAGGAAAATATTGAATTACGGGCATCATACCCACAATTGTGCTAAAATAAGCCTCTTCAGTAGAACAAGCACATTGCCTCACACTAGTTTAAGGGAAGCCATGTGCCAAAATAATATTTAGTTTGCCTATCAATAAATTAGATTGTCTACCAATCTGGTCCGAAATGCTGCTTGCCATGAAAATTTAAAATCTTCCTTTTCTACCACCACGTTGTTGATATCTTTAATAAAATATCTCAAAACTATCGGACAGATTGCCATCAAATTAAAACATCTACAGTATATCATCATATATTGATATATTGTATTTTGTACAGACATTTAAGGTTTTATTAAAGTAACTACAAAGTGCAATTTCAAGTCAAATCCCACAATAAATAGTGATTGTATTTCCATTACATTTGGCCTAGGCATTCGTGTTCCACTCAGGATAAACTGTAGTACCATATTGTGCCTCCCAGCTTTATTTACTAGAGACATTTGCAAAATATTGCATTTTAAAAACTAATATCAAAATGTTTTAGGTCATGCATAGATGTTACAAGTGTATATAAGACACAAAGTCTGACTTCCATCTCTACAGCCAAACAGTCTCTGAAATGAATGGTGTTCCCCTGAAAAGATTACAGTACGTAAAGTCCTAGAAAAAGATATAAACCCTTTGAATTAATGTGTAACAATGTTCTTTGTAGAAACATTACCCATGTTGGAATGTACGAAAATGGAAAAAAATTAGCTACCTTTACAAAACTTACAAATTTGTGGTGTCTGATGGAGCCGGCTCTGTTAAAATTTAATTCTAAGGAACACAAACAAAAAGTCTTTACAATGTTGAGCACTGAACCTTGACCTTCCACATGCTAGGCCACATCTACTGTGACTGCAAGCCAGGAAAATAGACTGCTTAAGTTATGGTTCATGTTATATTGTAGTTTCGTAAATAACAAACAAACAAACAAACAAACAACTTATATTTTTAATTTGGCATATTAGCAAATGCAGGTTATGTGATCCTGTGAAGTGTAACACAAATTGCTTGTTCGAGCGTTTGATTAAATTTTTCCTATGTTATTTGTAATTTGCGTGCTGCGTGTGTCGTGACAGCTTATACTTATTGTGTTCATGTACAAGTGATTTGATGGTAAACACTGCTCAGCCTTAATAGCTTCTGACATTGTTGTTTTTCTCACTATCACTGTGTGCATGTTCTGTCGGGTATACTGCTTTCAGCAGAGCACTGTGTGCTACACTTGTGCTGTATACATAGTTTCATAGTTTCACATTTGTAATGTTTATATCAGCATTAGTATCATTTTCTCTTCTGTCACCATGATGTGATGATAATATCCTGTTTTCCGTTGTGAATGGAGCCAGTAACTGTCAAGATAGTGACAGACAATTTCAACACATAGGACCTCCCATGACTCCCATGTACATTCCAGATGCAACACACACACACACACACACACACACACACCTGAGCTTGATTCAGAGGAAGCAGAATTAGCCTTACATACCACACAAACAGCCAGCAGGAAGAGCCAAGGTCAGTTCCTGTTTTTGTACCTTTTTGATTTCTTCATTACTATAAACCGCAGATTGCATGATCCCCTGTTTCCTGTGCTATTAATGACTGATTAACAAACAACCCAATGGAAAGTTCAGTGAGTACCTTCAGGGGAGCTTATATTGTTTATGGTCAGTGGCTACTGACAGGCCCTCCCTACTCAGCAGTTAGTATCAGCCCTGGCTGGAGCAGGAAAGCCTGCACTCTCCAACAGAGAGTGAGTGGGAAATTTATTACATTATTTTATTCACTGCTGGAAATTAAGCCATTTAAAGAGAGGGCCAAAATGTTTATAATTTGCTTGATCTAGCATCTTGGTTGCAGAGAAACCTCATAATATAGCAAGTGTGCAAACAGAATGTGTATAAAATAGAGGCGGTAAACCATCAACCATTCAATCAGTCAATCTAGACTTCTTGGTTCTTTTGCATTAAGATGTGCCTCTTCCACTCTCTCTCTTCATAACTTTCTGTAGGTATCCCCGTCCTTCGAGCTATATGTTTCCAGTGTAGTTGCTGGCCCAACCAACCTGCCCAGTGCTCTTTTGGTTGCTTGTTGTTGTTGTTGTTTTGTGACCTCCTTTCCACCCACTCCAACTGGTCAAGGCAGTAGGCTGCCTACCCTGAGCATGATTCTGCAGGAGATTTTTCCATTAAAGGGAGATTTTCCTCTTCAAATCTTACTTGAGCGTTTTGTTGGGTTTTCTATATAATTCCATTCTGTTGTATTATTAAACTCTATAGGGTCTTACATTGTAAAGTGTCTTGATGACTTTCGCTGCAAAAGCAAAACACTGTGCAAAGGGCAACAATGTTCAGATGGAGTAATGTGCTGACGGGTGTTTTAAGAGTCTAAAAAAATGCCTTACAGAGTAGGATGAAGACACCGTATTAGTTAGTATATTTTATTATAAAATAGAGTTTAGTGTGGTTGGGTAGTTTAAACTGTACTGATTCTGTCTGGAGAAAAGATCAAATAAACCATAAACGATATAAAGATTATTTTCTTCACCCATTGTGTCTTTTCCTCTGCTTGGCCAATCATTACAGGAATTATGAAATGCTGTGCTTATGTCAATAAAACATGCACATGCATCACATTTAAACTACGCTATAGTCATAAATAAACCAGTCATCTACAATTACCAATCCACAACAAAACAAACTGAACTGCATCTTATCAACTTCACACATCTCGTTCCCTAACACACACTCGTTGACAATCAAAGCCCCTTCAGCCTGTACTAGCAAGCAGAAGCTTGAGAGTTGCCACATCATTGTTCTTTATTGGTTTTTCAGGAATGAGGAAGTGTATGAGGCAGCATCTTTACGGGAAGGCAGCAAGTGCGGAAGGGAGGGGCTAAAGGGAATGCATGTGGGTGGGGAGGTTATGACAAGTATTTATTAAGCCGGACAAGAAAAGCAAGATGAAAAGAAAGGCAAAGTGCAAAGGTGGAAAATTTTAATTGCATTTGATACTAGGTAATCACATTTCCCATCTTACTCACACTGAGGCTGGTTTCTGTGTACCCACCCAGGCTGCAGATTATCATTGTTAGTGTGTTATTACCTGCAGCCTCTTGGCACATGTGTTGGTTATGGTGAAAGGAATTCATTCCAGTGTTTTAATTGGCAAACTGAATGATTTCAAAATGGAATTATTGTAGCTCAGGGCAAAGATACACCGTGTTCTTGTTCACAGTGTCGGGTAAAGTATGTTCCAGCTGAAGAAATGTGCGCATAAACAAACAGAACAGCAGCAAAAACAATTTATGTAGAAACATACACAATAATCAGCATGATTCACAGGTCAGTGGCATGTACATGTTTACACCACAATATGTGTACCAAGCCTATGTGTGTGTGTTTCGGTCTCCTTACCATTTGCTTTGAACCTGCTTATGACTGCTCTGTGTATATTTTAATTTTAGTTCCTTATCTGGTGTTGCTGCATGCATTTCCTTACTAACTAACACAGAGAGCAAAAACTGTGACCTTTCCCCTTAAAGGATGTGGCAGCAGCCGGCGCAGTGTGTAATGTGGTGAATCAGCCAATAAGGAATGCAACGCTTCCCCGGCATCTACTGGAAACCTCGCACAGGTTTTCACAGAGAGAGGGAGTTCAGGGAGGGATGGCCCTCTACATGTTGGTGTTAAGCCATAATTCACTTCCTAATCCATTCTAGATACATCTCATAAATGTTGAGGAAATTGTGTTTTTCCAGAATTCCTCGTGAAAATTTCTCTTTTTAGCAAATTTAACATCACACCAAACCTGAAGGCACATCTTGTAAACACACAGAACACTCCAGCAGTCCAGTTAATCTCTGTCATTAGCTCCACCTACATTCTTCTAGCTAGATGAAAGGTTTGAACCAGGTCAGCCTGGTTGACCTTGTTCCCAGCATGCTTTTCAGTTATTTAACATCAGGTCTAACCTGTCAGGAACCAAAAACTTTTCTTCTGCTGAGACAAATTATTTTGGGAATGCTGCTGCACATTTATATATTTGCAGTTAGAGCCTGTTGTATGTTGCATAATTTACCAATTAAAACAAAGTGTATTCAAGTAAGATGGCTGCACTCTAAAAAGAGAACAATTATCGCTTTAGTTACACTTACATTTACATTTAGTCATTTGGCAGACACTTTTATCCAAAGCGACTTACAAGTGAGGTACACAAATCATTAAAAAATTATGTGATATGGCAAATCAAGCAGCTTTTTACGAAATGCAGAGAACTTCAAATTAACATGTTTTATACCTGGTGATAAATTGCAGTTATA
>OMLM01000529.1:0-19733 GCA_900302695.1 Helostoma temminkii
GTAATTACTTTTCAAACAGTCTATTACTACGTTGTAAATATATATATATATATATTACCAGAAAAGAATAGTGAGAATTAAAGTAAGGATGCTGAAAAGAACACTGTATATTTTCTGCATTTGTTTTCTGAAAAACATGTTTGTGATCAGATGAAGCAAATAAACAGGAAACAGTGTTTGTGAGAGAGCAACGGAAACATTGTGAACCTGACACCTGTGAGCGAGATAAGCACATCTCCTCCTGCAGACGCTACAGTTTAGCTAAATTTATAAGTTACTGCTTTTATCTCTATTACAAAACATGGTGTCATATTTGCCACTTAGTGAATAAAGCTCATGTGGTTATTTAAAAACTTCCAGACACAGCAGTATTGGTGCCAAGAAGTTGAGTCATGGAGGAGTATGTTCTCAAAACTAGAGTGAAACTTTTATGGAGGTGAAAACACATCCACCACCTATATGCACATTTATTAGCTATCATCATATTAATTTATAAAACCAGGAATATAGCAAATACGTTGCACAACATTAGTTCATGACTAATAAATAACTTATTGAGCTACCATTTTCATATGGACGTTTTGTATTGAACTTGTAACTACTGCTGCGGTTCAGCACTTGTTTGCACATTTGCACTCCAGAATGACACATAACACAACCCCCCTCAAGATTTATAAGCTGCTTAGTTTCACATTAAAACCATAAACATCACAAATGTATCTGTAGCAAATATACAACATTAAAACTAAATATCAGTTCAATACTGGGGTTTTACCTTTTAAATGATTGTTTCCATATGAACTTTTAGTGTTTACTCAAAACTTTTGTTTTTGTTTCAATTATCTGTGGCTAAATTTTACATATTTTAATAATATCCTGCATTTTTGAAAAAAACAACCAGGCGCTCCTGCTAACAAACATGTCAGTGCACTCATGTTATGATGATGAAGTGTAAAGTTTAAGTAATATAGTATGTCAGAGTTGGATTAATCTATATATTGTTTTTGATATAGCTGTAAAATGGATTTCCCCTCTGATGATCACTAATGTTTTATCTCATTATATTAATCAATTTCCATTGACAGATACAACATTCCCCTAAAGAATCTGAAACCTGTAAAACAAAAACATGTAAAATGACTCAGTTTGTCCCTATAATGTTTGTCCTGTCTACGTCTCAGTCAGTAACAGTTTAATTCTACTACTGAGAAAACATGTGGCACATTAGGTATGAATTAACAACACTTTGATGTGTGACAGAATACAATAAAATACTTCAATGGTATTGTTGTAATAAATTTAGGGGAAGTAACTGGAATACATAGAATTTTAAACAAACACAGTTGCAACCTGATCTTCATTTGCAAGAACCTGAATGAAAAATGTATTTATTCATGTTGAGCGGCTCCTTGTGGTGCAGACTGGAACATCAGGTCATGTAGGATTCAAACTACTGTACCAGCAGGTTTATAATGAAAATATGATTTTTATTATCAAACAATTACATACAAATATTTCATGTAAATAATACACATTCTGATGATTAAATTAAACATATTCCGGCGAGGGATCCTGTATATCAACAAGCAGAATCCTGCATCAATAACATGATAAAATTTAGATTAGAAAAGTGTAGCTGTCAATAACACAGCAGATGAGTAGTTTCACAAAATGTTGACAAATGACCTGACATGAAAATCCATATGAGTCTCTTGAAAACAGAGAACATGTATAAAAAAGTCCAGTGTTTAATGAGTTATTGTAAAGATGTGTTAAAAAACAACAATCAACACATTCAACAGGCTTTACAGTTTCATACACCACATCCAGAGGTAATTAAGTACATTTACTCAAGTACTGTACCTAAGTACTATTTTGAGGTGCTTATATTTTACTGGTGCCCTATAATTTTATGTTATTTTTTATTTTCATGCTACAACAATTCAAAGAGAAATGTTGTGTTTTTTCTCCACGATACTGAGCTCCACCTTTATCCACTTCTGTTAATTAGGATAATTAGGAGATTTGTGTTACAAACAGCATTGAATACTGTTCAGCACTATTCCTATACTTGTACTTAATGTGCAGAACATATACTGTCACTTGAATAAGTACTCACCCCCATTACTTCAGTACTGAGTTTGTGTACTCCTACCACCTCTGGTACCTAGTATATGTTTGCGTCAGTGTTTAGGTGATCACATAACTGCAGTTAAAATCCATTTTTACTGTTTCTTTCTTGAAGTGTGATTCTGGATGCTCTGAGTAGAGTCCTCCTGGCAGCATCTGAGATTTCAAAGTTCAGTTTTTAAAATTCTGTCCACTAAAGTTTCCAAACTGTCTTCCCCAGTCCCCTGTGCCCCCCAGTCCCAGTCCTTTAGCCGTGCTGACCAAACCTGTCATTCCTCTGTGAATGCCTGGTGCAGCTGGCACAGCAGAAACTGGAGTAGTACGAGTTGGAGCAAAGTCGGGCGTAAACTATCAGCTCACAGTTGGCGAGCTCAGGCTGGTCCACACATTCGGGGGGCACATCAAAATCTGCAATAATCAAGAGTCTCATTTAGATTCTTGTGCTTCAAAAAAACAATTAATACATAAAATACTATGTAGTGTTTGGTAAATTTATTTTTTCTCTCTTCTTGCCTTCACACAAACCTGAGCGCTTCCTATAAAAGATATGCAGCTAAGCTTTATTAGCCTAGTTCCTGACACTGCTGCCTGATTTGTAGCCTTTTAAATAGCAATTACCACAAAATTATGTGACTACAAGTCTGATTATAATGGGCCTCATTTACTAGATCTTCTCCTCTGATAAACCGTTGGCTAAAATAATCTTTACCAAAACTATTTTTGTAATTGGTAAATTTTTTTGTTTACTTAGAAACATTGTTATAGCTTGATAACATTGTTATTCTCACCTTGCTGTGTGTCTTTAATGACCCTTACTTCAGCTGTGGCACTCACAGAGTAGATGCCAGTGTAAGCGTTACAGGTGTAGGTTCCCTCATCTGATGGCTTTACATTATTCAGGATGAGGCTGCCATCAGCGGATGTGAGGATGTTTCGGCCGTCTGGACGAATTGGTATACCATTTCTGTAGGAGAAACGCCAGTTAAGGCCTATGAGCTTTGTGTGTCCTCTTTTACTAGTGTTATTCAATAGAAACTTTTAGTTGTTTCTAATCTATACATCTGTAAAATAAAATGAGCTTAGTAACAAAACAAATAAAAAAGCTTCAGTGTTGCACAAGTCCTGTTAAACTAGGATTTATATATGCATGTGCTGTGCACAAACATGATGTTACAGAAACCATGCCCATGGACATTTTAATCTAAATATTAGTCAGTATATATATATATATAATGCTTTTAATATGAAGCATTTTAATTCCACTAAAGACAATGTAACTGTATGAAATTTACACTTTATTTGTATGTATAACATCGGTTTTGAAGCCATTCTTGGGTTTATAAATCACTATCAATTCAACATCAGATCCCAGAGTTTAAATACTTTATTACATTAAATATATTTTTACCTGGACCAGCCTATATTGACGTTATCTCCTGACACCACACAGGGAAGCACGGCTGTGCTCCCTTCGGACACCTGGATGTTATTTGGAGCTGTTGTTATCCTCAAGTCAGCTAAAAAAACAAAAAACACCAAATAAAAAATGTGCTGATTTTTTCCAACCTAAAAATCCTTCCAGCTTCATTAACACTGAAGTGAGTTTTAATAACATTCACATACACTGACTTCTGCTGGTGATTATGTGAAACTACAAAAGCAAAAGAACTTGACTCCACTCTTGAGTCTCTGGAAATCATGACGACAAAGATGTGAATAAAACTCACCCTGGACTCTGAGTTGCAGCTGTTTCTGCTCCAGCTGCTGCTGACTGGAGGCTGTGCACGTGTAGAGACCAGAGTCATCAGACTTCAGTGGGCTGATGATCAGAGAGCCATCTGAATTCTGGGTAAACCTGCAACACCCCAGTTAATCAACAGCTATATCTATAAAAAATAATTAATGGCGTGTGTGTTTTGTATTTGTGTATTGCAATACTCGGTGAATGACTTACCTGGAATTACTGAGTATTTTTCCATCTTTCGTCCACTGAATATTGACAGACTGAAGTGCTGATGGAGGGACAATGGTGCAGGGCAGTGTAGTAGATTGTCCTGCTCGCATTTCCAGCAGTGATGAGCTTGACCGATCGATACTGAACCTAACAGAAAAGACAGAATACATTCTGTTACATGGAACAACAGTGAACTTATGAGCAGAAACAGTGGCGATCATTCTTACTTTGGAGATGGTCCATCTCTGGGGAGCAAGGGAGGAACTGACTGAGATGATCCTTCTATGAGACACACGGATGATTCCACATGTGATTAGACAGAAAATGAGCGCTCCTGCCATAATTCACTGACATAACATCACATTAACGTGTGACGTATAAAACTTTTAAAGGTCAGCATCTATGACATCCGACCTTTAACTTCAGTCTTGAGAGTTTTCGTGTGACAAACTGGGGTTTTAGGGTTTTGAAAGAGTCTGGTTCCAATTAACTGACTGTCCACTGGGTTAAAGTGTTCTCAGAGGTTTCCTTAGAGCTCTACACTTCACGTATACAAATGAAGGAGTTCTATTACTATTAAATAATATATAATGTATTTAATAAATCAAAATAACATTACCTGAGACAGACAGGTAAATATAGCGGTGGTCTCTCTGTTGTTCCCGAGTGGCCACGCACAGAAACCAACCTGAGTCCAACTTAGTGACAGGCCCAACTAACAGGGAGCCGTTGGGCTGCTGGTGATGCCTGAAGAAAATATAAATAAAATGTAGATAAAGTTAACAAAAACTGACAAAAAAAGACATTTTTTACTGTAGATTTAGGCTATTGTTGGTGTGTTTCTACTCACCTTTGGCTTGACAGGGGGACACCGTCCTTTCTCCACTCCACAATGACTGTAGAGGAAGGTGGTGGACTGACTCTGCAGGGCAAAACAACTGTTTGGCCAGCTAAAGCCTCCACTGAGGGGGGGTCAGTCTTGTCGATTGTTACTTCTTCAAGGGTCAAACTGAGGAAACATGAGGATACGAGCATAGAAGGAAGAAGAGGAGGAAATGAAAGCAGGAGGAACAGGGGTTGGAAAACAAAGAAAACAGAAAGATTGAAAAGAGGAAAACAGTGAAGTAGAGTCACTTTATGCTGTGCTGTTGGTACGTGTATTAGTAGTCACCAAAGCAAACATAAAGAACGCCCACGATATGGCTGCAGCAGTTTAACAGAATAAGCTCAGGGAGAAAAGAAACCCAGCTTTGGCACATGCATCATGACAAGTGACGAGACGGTGCAGCCTTAACCCACAAAACATCAATCAGACATAACACAACAACATAAAAATCAACTGTGATGATGACGACACAAAAGGAGACACAGGGTGATTTTATTTCCACCAAATACAACATAAAGTAAGTTTCCAGCGAAAGCACAATGTCCCCCAAAGAAATCTAAAACAGAGGATGGAGCTAAAACACATAACTACACAAATGTGAGGCGGAGAAAGACAAGACACACTGACATGAAGCATCACAGCAGACCTTTATTAGTTTAGTTTGGTGGACATCAGGGTGGAAACACAAAGCCCAGAGATGGCAGTGACTAACACAGTGAGGTAGCAGACACAAAGTCCCAGAAGCTTTATATAGATGAGCTGTCCATTTAAGGTTGCTTTGAGGTTGTCAACTTCTCCTAAGGTTAAAAGAAGAAACAAGTTGTGGCTACCTTGGCAAGCGTGAAAGTTTGCGGAGCTAGAAGTAGCTGCAATGTGTTTTACAAAGCAAGAGTTACTATTTTAGCATCAAAGAATGATGTGCGTCTGCAGAAAGAATATTTTGCATAAAATATAGCACAATGATACTGCAGGAAATATTCTGAAGTATGGCTTTAAAATGGAAGCGCTACTTTAAAAAGTAATAACTTAACACCAGGCTTCAAACTACAGGCAGTGTTACAAGTGGGTGAGTTAGAGTGTGACAGGACGTGAGCTTTGCTGCACCTGTAATCACATCCAGCCGTGACGAGCGTTTTTTGGAGGTGTTAAGTTACTCTTTAGGTTTCATAACAAGGTTGTAAAAAAAGTAAGTTCTGCTTTTTAGATATAACTTTGATTTCTCTTTTGTGGTTTAATTACAGATTCATTGTGAAATGATACATTTTACTTAACGTTTAAAAATCAGATAAATTTAGTTTAAATAAAGTGGACTCATTCATGCACACATGCCAGAATAATTATTTTAGTTGTAATATTTGTAACCATTCATTCTGCAGATGGCTTTGAATAAATTTGTCATGCAGGCTTATATATTTTCATGACACAGCGATGACAAAACTTCAAGATCAACTTTATCATCTTATTTTGAAGTGAATGATGCATGTTTTTTGTCTTTGGATGACTTTTCCAATCTCCTTCATTCTTTGGCGCTACTCACAATCAGAGCAGGGCAAAGTGGACTGGACCACTTTCAGCAGGGGCAGGAAGGATCGTAACCGCATTATGAGGCTTGTGGTGACGGCCCTGGAGCAAGGAGTGAGCTTTTCACCGTGCTCCCTGGTCTTTGGGGTCTTACCTTGCAGCTGGGCTGGACTGCTGTGCAGCAGTGTTAGAAGGCCGGCGTACTCGCACATAGAGTCTGCCTCTGTGCGCCTGTCTGGCAGCACTTGTGGCCTGTCTGCTGACGGAGCTCGAGCCACTGTGAACTGTGAAAATCCTCCCCATGCTGCGTGACTGCCCTCCTGTGGACCCTCCTGTGGACCCTCCGGGAGTGGATCCTCCAGATGAACTCGGCTCTCCAGCGGATGCTGCAGGCGCGGGGCTCTGCTGACTCGGCACAGGCGCTTGACACGCTCTCTGGCACTCTGCTCGTGTCATGAAGTTGTTGCTGTTGCCGTGGCAACCTCCATACCAGAAATGAGCACATTTTGACGTGATGACATCGTAGTGGTAGCGGGACACCCAGCTGCTGCAGGAGCCGGCAGAGCGAGGAAGGGAGCAGATCGAGCGCTCAACTGCAACAGAGACGCAGAGCAGGTGAAGTATTGTAATGTTTTTACTACTTATTTTAGCTTAACAAAGGATTACCTTGCATAATAAATAAATAAGCTTTTTTTATCTTAGGATATGAGCATCTGTTCTTGTAGAACAAAACCATTGTCTTTTTCTTCTTTTTAGAAGTTGTAAAACATATGACATAAAAACTTTGTCACTTGTCACCATTTTACAACATGTTACAACTTGTCTATGAACTCCAGGGTCAGTAGTTCGACTCCTGGTTTCTCCTGATCACATGTTGAGGTGTCCCCCACAATAGTAGTGAAAGAAAGTAGTGTATCATACTATATAACCATATAGAATGGACAAATTACTGCCTATTTCTAGTCTTGCTGCCCTGTACAGTACATTTAAAAATTCAACAAGAACAAGATTGCAGTTCTGATTGTGGATTGTGATTACAAGTCTATGATATTAGTTTTTAGCTTTCTATGCATGTATTTAAAAAACATAACATATACATAACAAAACAAAACACTGCTTCAGTTCCTTACTGTGGTTTGGTGGATTGGGGCAGCTCTCCCCATTGGGTCCTCCTGCAGGTGTGGTGCGGTCATAACAGCACCCGTAGGTGGTTGTACGGCACTGTACTGCATTCTCAGTAGGGAGAGGAGCAACCTGAAGAAATGGTTGGTTTAAAACAATGTAACTTTTCCTCTATATTTGTATTTTATTCACTCTAATTATTATTTCATGAAGTACTTTAAATAAACATTTAACTTTTTGTTATATGTTTATAGGTTTTCAATATTAAATATTCAGCTAAAACACTAAAGCCTGTGTAATAAAGCTGACAAAGAACTGCAAAGTCCCTGGTTCACGTCTCGACCTCTGTTTCATGCTGTTCACCACCTCTTTCCCTTCAATCTCTGTTACTTACTGTATCTACTGTAGCTATTAAATAAAGTTACAATTCCAATAATACACAAACTATTTATGTTTTATTCTGGGCAGACAATATCAAAACATTTTTTAAATATTGTAAATCTCATCTCCTATATAACTGCTAATGTGAATTTATGCACTTTTGCTTACAGTTGGTGCAGGGGCCACATACTCCACACAACCCTCCTTGTTGGGGCCCTGAGCAGCCGTCACACCATCTTGGCAGCAGCCATAGCTATTGCACCAAAGAGAAGGAAGCAGATACAAACTGTAGAACAGTACGTTCTAAAGGTTTTAGCCCAAAATAACAGAATTGTGCAACTTTTACATTTCTAAGAAAATCTCAGACTCAGCGTGGTCATTTAGCTGTAATTGCTGCGGTTCTGTGGTATAATCCAAAATCATCTCTGGTGGTTAGCGCCATAAAAGTGACACCCAAGCAAAGATCCAAAAACAGACTCCATGAGTAACCTCAACCTCAGAGAGATGGATACCTTGTCTGAATGCAGGATGGCTGGACAGGAGTGGGAGCTGGAGCCTGTGGACACCCCAGACCATGAGGGCCCCTGGCTGTAGAGTGTCCGTCTGGGCAGCAGCCATAATAGGACTGGCTGCAGTGGAGGGCTGGGGAGGAGCTGTGAGGGTCCTGGACCGTGTTTGTCTGAGATGGATCCGTCTCCAGCCTGCGAGCTACGATGAAACCAAAGAGGGAGAAGAATTCACACATTGTAGATGCAGAGTTCATGGTCTTTTACAAATACACAATAGAGTCTGAGCTATTGTGCTTGAGGCCACACAGTGAGTCTTCACAGGAAGCTAAAAAACAAAGCAACTACTACAAAGTACTTGAAAAGATTGATCAGAGAACAGTGAAGAACAAATTGGGGTCCAGTTTCCAGAATAAACTAACTCAAAGGGAGCAAATAAACACAAATTAAAATCATCAAACTTGAAATTCCTGACCACTGGAACAGCACACAGTACTGGAAATGCCATAATATGCCACAAACACCATATCCAGCACACTTCAGTGCTTCAGAAATATTTTAATCAGGCTCACAATGTTCACAGACCCCTGAAAACACGTCAATCAGGTCTGGATAATTAGTGCTGGGACAGGGGCTGGATGGGGACAAAGGGGCAGGCTGATGGGGACAAAGTGACAGGACTTACATTAGCAGAGAGGAGGGAGGTGCAGATGAAGTACGGGACATAATTCATTGGTGTGTAGGCATATTTAGAGTGAATTAACTCACTCTACTGTGTCAAATTAATGACACAAAGACCAAGAAATGTTATAAGTCAGCAGATAGAGACCAGAGAACAGAGTCTAACCTGTTTCATGTTCTGGTTCATAGGGCTGGTAGGCAGTCTGCGTGCTGTCATGTCCTCGTGGATCCTGAATGCTGGGGACAACTGCACATAGAGCAGGTAGGACAAAGAGAAAACAATGAGAACTCAGAATGTCCATGTCCTATGTGGGTATTTGATCTTAGTGAAGACATTTATTGAGGATTTTCTCTTGCGTCTCGATTGTCTGTTCAGCCAGTACCACATTCTCATTTATAAATCACTTACAAACAGAAAACCGTTATTTCTTTGTGTACGTCTTTTCCGAACATGTAGCTGTAGGTTTGTGAAGAGCAGTTAGAATGAATAATGACTCTTTTTTTGCAAATTGACAGTAAATCTAAACATATTTGTGCATAACATTATACAGATGCAAATTTATTTAGTGTAAGCAGCTGTTAACGCCACTTGTGCATGGTTTTCATGAAGTCTATAATAATTTTAAAAATTCACACCCTGGGGGATAAAGCAGGACTGGGTGTTGCAGCGCTCCACTCTAGAAGGTTTGGGGTGGGCACTGCATTGGTTCACAGGGTATAGGTTCCTCTCCTGATCTGAGCAGATCACCTGACGCTCTCGAGAACCAGAACCACAGCTCCTGGAGCACTGGAAGAAAAAACAGACTCTATATGTTTTGAATGAAAGAGCAGCTGGTGTGACAGAAAAACAAATGGCACAGCAGAAATGATGACACAATGCTTCAAATTCAGTCACACTGATTGCATATCGTTGTCCTCATATTGTTTGTGTTTGTTGTTGCCCGAGCAACTCACCAGTCCCCACGCTCCAACATGCCAGCTGATCTGTTTCGGGCAGGCGGCCATCTCACAGAGCTGTACAGCAGGCGGGCGGAGCAAAGTGCTGCAGGACGTGTCGCCAAGCTTCGTACCATCAGAACCAACACAGGTCACTTCTCTTGTCTGTTCACCTGAACCGCAGGTCACAGAGCACTGCCAACACAACAGCAACAATAGCGGTTGAATAAATATGAGAAATAAAACATAACTTTTCTAGTTCCACTGTCATCTTTGGATGCTTTTTACATAGACTTTCCCAGGTTTTGAATGTACAGCTGCAGTGAAAAAGAGAACAATGCTCATTTAACAGCTTTAACTCACCGCGCTCCAACTTGTCACGCGATATTCCGTGCATTTGTGCATGTTGCAGGTCTGCAGAGACGGGGGAGCCTCAGCGTAGGCAGCACAAATAGCATCCTCCACCACACGCGGTCCCGATGCATCATGGGAGACGCACTGCACACTGCGCACCTGGGAGCCTCCACCACAGGTGACCGAGCAGGTATTCCACTCCCCGGTTCTCCAGCTGGTAAACCCACCAGGGGAGAGCAGAGGTCAGCAGGTGGAAGAATACAATAAAAGGGTAAATGAAGGAGTTTCAGTTCAAAGAAAAACAGCAGCAAAGTTTTCTGTCACAGCTGTTTGGGTTTGGTGATTTGATCTCGGATTTCTGTAACTGAGTAAACGTTTCTGAGCAGTATGTTTTTTCAGAACATTTTTCAAAAGTTTTGCCTGGTGCAGCAAGTTACACTTTAGGCTGGATATGAAGCTGTAGCTAATGATTATTTTCAATACTGATTAATCTATGCTTTTTTGTCCATTAACTGGTTGAATCATTTAATTTAATATCACATTAAACAATATTAAAAATATCTGTCACATATACAGATCAAAAGAATATCTGTTAACTGTTTCTAATCCTCCAGGCAGCAGGTCTTTAATTTGAATGTTAGCATTATGTGAACAGAGCTTCAGGTTTCTGAGTAGCATCATCAAAGAAAGGAAGCAGGAAATACCACAGAGTCACTGACTGAAGTCTCAGCTATTTACTACCACACCACTGCTGCTGTTTCCCTTTCAGATGTACACAATTCCCAACACCCCCTAAATGATGACCTTTCACCTACGGACAACTCATTACAGATCATTGATGGACACAGACACAGTTTTACTAAAGCAACCAGGGAACGACCCAGCTCAGTGATCAGGTACAAAGGAGGTTAAAGTAGGAAGTTAAAGAGGGAAGGATACTTTGAAAGAAAAATGTTAAAGTGTGTAAGACAAATGAGGTCCATTAACAGTTTGAAGGAAGATCTCTGAGCTGAACAGTTGCCCCACGCCTTCGTTCTCACTCCACAAGGAGGAACAGGCTTTGCACTAAACACAGATCCTAGAGTCAAACACATCTGAAGGGGGAGAGTGTGTAAGGGACATTTAATTCTGACAAGTTCATCAGCCTAAGAGTTTTCTAGGTGAGTTTACGAAAATTAATAAAAGCCTCAAGAAATCTAATCAAATTCAGATTAAAATGCACATCTCCCCCACTGTGTTTCTAAGACTAACACTACGGCCACAGATCCTGAGTTACCTGAATACATATGCTTTGGGTCTTTCTGAGGATCTCCACAACTGTGGTGGATATACGTAGGCCATCCTTTCAAACAGTAATAACACATCAGTAAAACATTGTCTTTTTGATTTTGAGCTCATCTCCTCTCTCATTACTTACAGAAAACTAAGTGTGGATATAGACAACATCCACAATTATCACAGTTATATCAGGAGAATTTGTAATTTACCTGCGAGTCTGTGGGCATGGATGGGGATTGCATGTACGGTTGCTTTGTGGTCTTGGCAGAGATGCACAGAGATAGTCAGGGTAGGCCTCGTTATCGATGGAGCAGAAGACCAACCGAGACTGGTAACCTAGCGAAGGAAGATATGTTTCATTTTCCTGGAAGCAGTAACATTTTTAAAAAAGCATACGAGAAGCAAATAATGGTTTCAAGTCCAGGTTTCAAGTTATTGACTGTGTTTGTCTGAGGGTCTGACCTGATCCACATTCGCTGCTGCAGGCAGACCAGGATCCATAGCTCCAGTAGTAGCCCTCTCTAGAGCGTCCATTGGGAAGGTAAAACTCATACTCCACCCCCTGGTTGGGTTCTTGGCTGATCAGCTAAGAGCAGAGAGTCGTACATTTTCATATTAAAGGGGTCAAATTGTTGGCATTAAATCCTGCAGGTTTTTAGATTTCTGCACATTTTTTTCAGCCCCACAGATCTAAATGTTGCTTTGACAAACACTCTGCTGGAGAAAGCCATGGTCGCTCAGTCCTAATGTTTACGTTGTCTCCCTAATCACTCAGTCACAAATCACTCCACCTACCAAAACACTGGACATGTCACTGGATAGGATGTGCCCTTTTCAGATGTTTAAAGTGTCTCACTCTCTATTCTTTCTCTTTCAATCTCCACTTTTTAAGCAAACCTAACATGGAAATGCCTCTTTTACTTTGGTGAAAGATCTGGAGTTAGAGACTGAACAAAGAAAATAAAAAGAGACAAAAACTCTTGTGTCTGTGTGGTCTCACCTCAACAACAAGTGGTTCAGTGGTGGGGCCCCGGCCGATGATGGTTTCAGGGACGTTGTCACCCTCAGCACCTCGCTGGTAGTACAGCATGGTGCCAGCGATGGGTGTTGCCCTGGAAAACTCAATTACCCAGTGGCCATTAAGGTAATATTCTCCACGCAGGTTCTTAATAGCTGCAGGACATATTAAAGTCAGATTAATGTTTGTTGAATATTATACATGCTACAGAACTATGAAACGTTTATTCTACTGATTCAAACAAACTCACCAATGTAGTTGCGTGTGGCCACTGTCTCTCTGATGCTGATGCTAGTGGCTCCAACAGGGATGATGAACATCTGGTTGTAGCCTGTGATAAAAATTAAAGATAACTCCTTTCACATATACTGCACAAAGTACCAAGTGCTGCATAGTCAGAGCAACAAGTTTGATCATTAGTTTGTTGCCAAGGTTGAAAATATGCACCCTACCAGTCGGCAGGTCGCGTACAGAGAAGCTGTTCTTGACACGGTAGCAGGACTGTCCGTTGCCCCCACACTGCAGGCAGGGGTCCTCCTGCTGGGGAGACTCCAACATGTTGTCACAGCCTAGACGCTGGAGAAGCAAAAAGAAAGCAAATGGTGCCACAAGCACATCAAAGTTAGTGTGCAGAGATGTGGGCTTGATTTTGGACTTTAATTCAGTGTCACTCATGTTGCCTGATGTCAATGTATCATAACTGTTAAGCGTTAATGTAAAATGAGCAGATGCAGCATGTCTCATGAGAATTTAATTACGTTTCGTTAGAGTCAAAGACAAAAGAAACTGACTAAAGTTTTATTTTCCAGGCTTAAAAACCTTTTTTAAGTACAGATTCAGTATGCAAAACGTCAATCCATTATATAGGTTGAGTGCAAATATGTAATCCTGTGTTATGTGTCTGTTTAGTCTCATAAAGGTTATCGATTAAGCTTTAAAACTGATTGATTTCAATAGTTGTTTTGAGTAAGAGATGGCACATGCCAGGATTGTAAACTCAAAATAAAAGTTGCACAAATGTTCTTACCTAAACCTAAAAAGGCAAAAATCATTCTAGACTTAATTTAACAAGGTGTGAGGGAAGGGAAGGGCTGTGGGAAGACTTTCTGCAAAAGCACCATTTCTGAAAACAAGTCTGAAGCCAGGTTAAAGTCATGTAGAGCAGTAACGTTTAAAAATAAGACCTGTTAACAGCTTGGGTTTAGACAGCTGCTCTCCACAGAGGAGTCAGAGGTTAAACAGACTAAGGTGTTTCATGAGGAAAAGGTCACCAGGTTGCTGCAATAATTACGTATAAACAGAAGTGTTTGACAATACCACATCAAAGTAATCTTTAATCCTGTTGTTCTGCTCCTCTGACTTTGTCCACTGTGGTAATTCTCAATGCCTATCAATATTTTTTTCCTAACAGTGCCTATAGATATTGATCTGCAACTATTATATGAGTCAGTGGTTTTGCTTTTCAAGTTATGACCAAAAAAAGTAAATTCATTAATTCTGTGAAACCGCATCATTGCCTTTTTGGCACCACAACACAGTTTATTTTGCTATTTATGTCGTCATTTCTTGTGTGTCCCACCTTGCACACTCCAGCTACACAAATATCCCTCCTTCCTGGGTGGCAGGGTGTCCCGTCAACCACAGAGCTGCGGTGACGATAATAAAAGTTTTCTCCTCTTGGCATGCAGTTCAGCTCACATGGGTTCTCAGCTGTCAGAGAGACGAGATTTAAGAAAAAGAAAACACTTGTGAGAAGTGGTTTTGTGCTGTTTTTGTTGGCTCTGTAATATTTTTAGATATGTGCTTCTCATTTAAATCTAAAATGTTTTAATGCAACTTTTAAAATTAAAATTAATAACTAATAATAATAACTGATATGTTTATGTATGTTTAAGTATATAATTTAATGCTTGTTTCTGACCTCCATAATATGGGAGCCACTTGTAACGTTTCCCCTGAAAGTCAGTCCCATCAAACTGGGAGCACTGCTCTTCACGGAAATCCCTGGATCCCTCTGGACAGTCCTGAGAGGAAGAGGACAGGGTCAAAGGTCAAATAAGCATGGATGATTACACGTTTAACACCTGGTTTGTTTAATTAGGAAGGGATATTGGAAGAATGTTGACAAATTATGCTTGACAGACAGAAAACAAGGGTGAATTTTAAAAACTGAGAGTAGCGTGTTCACCTGGATGTTACAGGAGCGATGAGACTTATCTGGTCCAACACAGTTGTGTCCTCCATCAGTCCTGTTTGTAGAAAATGAATGAATGAATATGACACACAGAACCGCTATATGTTAAATAGAGTAACCCTAATGCTTGACCCTATTTTTGATATGATCTTTTGACAGTCAGGGGATGAAGACTGACGATAGAGACTAGCTGAGCAGAACAAGCCACACACACAGTATTAAATTTTAAAGGGCTGCTCTGGGTATTTATAAATGAATAAAGTTGAGGGACATATAAGAGTCAAATTGAAAAGAATAGTCAAAATTGATGCAGAACGGCCTGAGTATCCTGGGCTTTAGATAAACAACAACACGTAAACAGACTAGAAATAATTGAAATTATTTAAGAACATGTTTAATTACAGTGCAACAGTCAGGGTTCAAACTCAGGTTAGAAACCATTCCAAAGTAAAAGTCCAAAAAAGTCCAAAAACCCAAGCCAAAAATTAGAAACAAGTAAAGGTTAACAAATTAACTATAAGTTACAACAAAATAAGTCATATTACCTTTTAGTACACCATTGGCAATTTCACTTGCAAAACAAAGAATGAAGAGAAAAACTTGAAAGGGACGTTTTCAACGTTTTATCAGTTTCCCTCGACAAACAACTACGTGAAATGTATACTGTCTTCACATGTGCCTCAGCCTCAGCTGAAAATCTTTTTTTGATGTAATTTTATCAGAAACATAGTGATAATTATAATTGGGCCAAAATAACAAAGGCAGGACAGGAATTGTGGCATAAGCTACAAAACCACTGGATCCTGCATTTCCCACAGTGTCACAGTACAAACTTACCCGCTTATTTTAAAACCTGCACCTCCAGTTTAGATACAGCCTTATTATGATCCAAGTATCAAATGTAAACGTACTTTTATTCTCAAGCCATTTTCAAACTCCATGAGAGTCACAGAACAAACTTTTTAACTGTTTTTACTCCTCATGATGAGTAAACTGACCTTGTAAAGTGTAAAGCCAGTGAAATGCTCCTTTAAGCCACAAATGTGTGTTTTCATTAGCTTTGGTGGTTGTTGTAAATTTCCACTTTTGCTTCTTGAGGCATATTAAATCTTTATGGGTCATTGCTATGACAAAGAAACAGTTAATCACTAAGTGAGATGCAAGCAACCGTGCAAATACAAACTGTCTCCAAAAGGGAATAAAAACAGTTTCAGCTCTAACATTAAGTGGCATTTCTCCTTAATCTGTGCCTGTAAAAACATCAGACTTCTCAGCACAGCAGAAGCTTCAACATCAACTGTTGAACCCAAACCTTACACAAATATCTGTGTACTTGCATGTCTGTGGACTCTGTTTTGACACTCTCCCTTCCAGCCCGGCTGATAACTCTGATCACGTCACCTCCAAAAGTACCTGCCCTAAAGCCTAAAAACAACACAATTCAACTGCCAACACACAAAAATGAAACCGAAACATCTCAAGACATTCCCGACATCCAGTCTTCAACCTTTACCTAGAGATGGAAACATGGAATATTTGGAGAATCAAAAGCTGCTTAAATTTTAAAATGACAAAATCATTGATCACAAAAAATTTAAGTAGATTATAGCCCATACATGCAACCACTTGCAGTGTTATGAAGGGTGAGTCCTGTGCATGAACGCCAGGTAATTTTCTGCTCAAGTGAATGCATGGTTCCTGTAAAGAACACAATGATTCAACTTCTCAAATCTTAGTATTTAAAAGTGTGAATCAGGAAACTCTGGCAGACAAGATGTGGCAGAGTTCATCCGACTAGGTAGCAGGAGGCAGGACATCTTGTCTATTATTACTGGTAAAGACTCAACAAACAAACTGTCTGTCTGACTCACTGTCTGACTACATGAACATGTTGGAAACCAGCAACTGATGGGAATGGAAAACATCAAACATTCCATGAACACTGTTCTTTCCAATAATATTTAATGTGAAAAACTACACTTCCAGGGCACTAAAACATAAACCAAGATAAAACTGTTTGAACACGTCGAGGAAACAACTCACCACAGATATATTTTGCCTGGTGGGCAACTTTGTTTCAAAAAAAAAAAAAAAATCAAACATGTCCTTTTCATCACATTCCCCCCGTGTTATTACCCAATTACTGAAGCACGCCTACGTTCTGCTCAGCACTATAGAAGCGGGAAGAATGCAAACGCAGCTAATGAATGGCAGATGACCTTTGAGTAGCAAATTCTCAGCAGCAGTGACCTTTTATTAGAGGTTCAGTCACACTGGGGACAGTGATGGAAAGTAACTATCAACATAATACTGCAGCTCAATAGCTGCTTGTAGTTTATTAGGACTATAGTAGTTTTTTCAATAGTAAGCCAGTTGTTCTGGCAGTTATTAAAAACCCAATGTCTAGTTCGGGACAGATTTCCCTGTTAAAATTCAACAATGCCTCAATTTAAATGCTGTGTTTTTTGTTTATATTGGCCCAAACTGGTCAAATCCTACAATATTTCATAATAAAACAAAGATTAGAACCACTGTATAGCTGCACATTGTTATTTTTTATCCTTCTATTATCATCATCATCCTTTAACCCCTCAGATTCAGGGGTGAGGATAGAAGTGTGGCCAGGGTGGCACAGGCCCTCCACCAATTTGGTCAATTCTGGTGCCACCTCTGCCTCTGAGTCATAAGGGGATAGGTACTTTGCTTATGATTACAGAGAACGTGAAGATGCAAAAGTTGTTTTACCTTAATAAAGAGCGAAACAGGACACTACTGGGAGACCAAGCAACAGCACGTGGACAAACGACTAACACAGCTCAGAGCTGGGTTACAGACCCTGATGCACCACCCCCTCCCCTTTTTTTAAAGTATCCCGTTTGCAGACCAAATGCATACACAGTTTAAGTGTATAAATACCCAAACGCTCATGTTTTCCAGTGGTTTCCAGTGTACCCCAGTCTGCCCACCCCATTAAAACATTTCTAGACCTGAGCCTGCTCAGATTATCTTGTGATTTTATGGATTTTATGAATTATTCTGATTCGGTGTAAAGACCTTTTAGTTGTACAGAGTACTTATTTACTTAACCAAAGCATCCGACCACATGAAAAAGGAGCACCACTCCTTTATGTGCTACATGAGGTGACATGTCAGCTGGATTCCAGCAATAACAGTGTACGCTGGCACAGTAAGCCCTGTTCTGTCCTCTTGATTTTAAAGCCACTTTTTACACCCTTCACTCAGAAAATGTGTCTAGAAATGCTCACTCCCTGTTCAGTCATCTTCAACAGGCAACACCCAGCAAAGAGAAACCCTATTAATTTTAAAGGGCCCCTCCCTGTGTTCTGCTTTAGATGTAAGACAAGCTAACGTCCTTATGACTCCAAGGCATTCTTTTACAATATTTTACAGTGAAGTTACAGAGTGCACATGAACCTCTACATTCACAAGAAAACTGAGTGTGTATTCAAGACCTCACAATCAACCCCAGTGGCCTTGTGTTCAGATGTAGCATTTGTGTTAAATGGATGTAGATGCATTATAAAATACCTGTGAGTGATACAGCGTCTGGTTCTCGTGGTCACACCGCCGCCGCAGCTGCGACTGCATTCTCCATATGGACCCCATGAGTCCCAGTAATCCCCACTGGGCACCTGGACACAAAACAGCAGTTTATATATTATACTACGTCATAAATCAACAAACTCCATGTTAAAAAGCAGCTTGCTTTGCTTTAAGACGAATTGTTATATTGGTAACTGGTTCAATTGCTGCTTCCAAGGACAAAAATAAAAGTAAGTGGACGAAAAGTTGTCAATACGTCAACAGAAAGTGAAATGCAATTTCATGACAGCCAGTGTAAATCAATTTACTAAAGAAGATTGTGTGATAAAATCAGAAGCTGCAGAACAACAGCTAGTTACCAACCACATGTCAATAAATATGTAAATGAATAGAGTCATTTTAGTTTAACTTTACCATGAGCACTGGGGCCAAGAGCAGCTGGAGGATTACCAGAGGCAGCAGCATCTTCACTGTTCCCTGGAAATAAACAAAGAAACTATTACATGTTGAGCAACAAGGGCAAAAGGGCCACAAGAATAATTGTTGTGAGACACAAGCCAACATATACAAGGATGTTCTTGACAAGACAAAATAAGTTAGTGAGAAAATGTTCTTGTCTAATCTGATCAAACAGATAAACATAAAATGACAAACTAAATACAACTTCAGTTTTGGCTTAGAGGCTGTACACTGTGGAGAGATGTTTTCTGGCAGCGTGTCTTTCACAAAGAGTCAGTAGTTAGTTCATTAGTCAATTCATCTTTTGACAGAAACATTTCCTTTTCTGAGTCTGAGTCTTAACACAATGCCAAAACATTTAGTGTTTCTTTGGTTTTATTAGTCTTCTATAAAAGGATACTAAGTATCTTCTGAGTCTGTTGACTTTTTATGTTCTCAGCAAGGTTTTGGGGAAATTGTGATGGTCATTTTATGGACTAAATGATTAATAAAAAAACAATCTAGGAAGGAAATGCTTCCTGAAATCATTATCATCAACCATCATCAATCATCCATTATTTTTAAGGCACACCTCTGCTAAGAAAAAACATTTTGTGAGCTCTCCCACATGTTAATCTCTTCCTCTATCACGACCCTTAGGCTATTCCTTTGCTTAATTGCTTAACTAAGCTAAAAATTGATCCTTTGTTGCACGTGGAGAGGCTGTTTGTTTGTTTTTACCAGCACAGACTAAGAGATATCCTGCCCCC
>OMLM01000529.1:19829-30542 GCA_900302695.1 Helostoma temminkii
CAGACCACCTCTGACCTGTTAACCATGTTCATCAAATGCCTCAAGTGTGAGGAAAGTTAGCCTTCAGTTGTGAACGCCCTGCAAACTGGCAGGATGGTTATGTCAGAGGGTAAGAGAAAAGACAGACAGTCAGCACGTCTGATTCATCTCTCTCAAACATTTTAAAAGCCCCAAATTGATGTAATCGCCCTTGGGTGGTAGTGGTGGTAATCTCCTGTCTGGGCAATCATTTACACGTCAGTATTTCTGTGCACATACTCTTGGTATCTAGTTGCATTACAATGGATGGTACAGTGATTATTATTATCACATATTAAATCTCTATACTGATATAAAAAGGTGAAAAACAGTAAATCCTCAACAAAGACAAAGCTGGAATAAGTGATTGTTTAGTAAATCAAATCCAAAATGTGTCAGTTTCACCAAAACCAATATGATCATTTCATATAATTGGTCATTATAAGAACTAATAAGAACGAATCCAGACACAACAGTGTTGTTCAGTCCTCTTTGATCAAATTACTTCTTTTCAAAACACAGTAATTACATCCCTGCACCACTCTCGTTTTACTGGAGGTCTGAAGGTGCTCGTAAAGCCTTTAGTCTCAGGAGATCACAAGCTTTGATCCAACCACAATGAACAATTGCTCCTCAGCAGGGGAGAGAAAGCGGTGTCTTGTGTCCTGTTTACTCCCTGTGAAGCAGACACCTGCTCAGAAAATCACCACATCTGTAGAGATTCAATAATAAATCGAGTAGATTGTTGAATTCATGTGTCTCGGGGACTCACTGTTTGTGACTTTTTTAAAGTCCTAGTTGACTTGTGGGTATTTCCGTCTTCACTGAGATCTGTCAGCTAAGGTTTAGGTGAAATCACCAGGTTACTCACCCTGTTCGGTGGCTTCTAATGCGCTTTCTTTGGAGTCCCAAACCGCCGATGGATCCTTTCTGAGGAGAGCGCAGGTTTCTACCCGGAGCTCTGATTTGAAGATGCGTCTGAAAAGAGCTGCAGTGTCCTGGATATATGAGGAGGGTTGTCCTGCTGCTCCCCTTTGTCTCTCGCTCCCTTTCTACGTCCAACAGGAAACTTACAAGCAGTTGACAAAGTCCTGCTGGTCAAACCTCCTCTGCGGCGTCATCACCGCGCTTTTTAACCAGCGCACATCCAGCTCAATTACTGCCCCTCCTGACAGAGATGAGGATCCTTTACGCGCACTCTGTAATTTCCGACTGCAAAAATAACAGCTAAACAGCGTGTTCGTGTCTTATAAGGTACACATTGGCATATATGCGGGTTTTCGCGTTAACCGATTCAATGCGCCTTTATAACGCTCTCCCACTGTACATGTAATTTCAGGGTTATCATCCAAAGTTATCTTTCCACAAAGATTGTGTCTAATGGGATGTCTGAGTTATTATTTTTAGCTGAAATTGGTCCCATATGTTACCGTCAAAAGAGAAGTTCACTTTATTGTGCGTGAGATTGAACTCAACATTATTTAACCTTTGTGTTTTTTGTGTTTTCCCATTTAAATGTGCTTTTACTTTCTTTTAACTCCATTAAAAGCTAAAAAGGTAGAAAAATATAATAGTTGTAACCAATTTGTTTGACACAAACTGAGCTGACATCATCAAAAAGATACACATGACTGCAAATCATTGTTACTGCACCAAGGTAGTCACATTTAAGGGCTGTGCATGACCAAACATGAGCTTATGAAGCAAATTCTCTAAGTTTATTGTTTATTTTATGGATGTGTATCAGCATATTTAAGGGTATCAAGGAGCTTATGAGAAAAACCATAGTGGATAACATCATACCTGTCAAATAGGTTTGTGTCAAAAAAAAACAAGACTCTACCTCATTCAGCTCTGGGTCATACACAGCACAGTAGTCCTTTGTACTTCAGTACTAAAAGTACTAAGCTAACATCAGCATGCCAACAAGCTGCTTAACAGATATAGACTTTATGTTTATTGTCTCAGTTTGACATATGAGCACACTAACATGCACTAATTAGCACTTAACGGAAAGTAAAACTGAAAATGAATGGAATCATTAGCTTCAGGCATTTGGTCATAAACCTGTTAAACACACTGACATTTTTGGCCTCAAGGTCAAGGTTTTTACAGTTCCTGCTTCGGGGACCATGAGTGTATGAACCCATATATTTAACTAATTCTTCATTCATTTCAATAATAAAAAAAAACATGTTTATCACATGGTGGCCTTAGGGGACAAGGCATAGAAGTGGCACAGTTAAAAGTTACATATCAGGGTGAATAATGAATCCCTGAGGTACTTCAGATGTTTAGATATTTAATTCCTTCCATCATCTATGCTGCTTATCCTGCTAAAAGTCGTTGGGGCACTGGCACCTGTGTTTGGGATGCGAGGATGACATATAAATATATGTATCTATATATATATATATATATATATTCATAAATACATTTCTTAAAATTACAGAGCCTTGACATTTTAAGACAATACATTTTTTTTTGTCTTTAATAGATTGGGTGACCAGTAGCCCAAACAGAATACAGGGTTAGAAAAGTAAAAACCTAAATTAAATCAGTTTGTCTTTCATTTTGTTCTCAGTACTTCAACAGATTGATCTCGACCCAAACAGTAACACAAAGGCTCTTGGAGGAATGTGACAATTTGATTGTTATATCATCACACACTTTAAAATTACACTAAGACAACATCAAAAAGTGATTATTTTAGGTTTTAAAGAGGAAACCACCACGGCCACTAGCAAAGCTATGTTTAAACATCTGCAAACATATGTTTCCCAAAAAGATTTTCATCCCCTCCTCTCTTCCTCTTCTCTCCTCTCTTTTGGGGATGAGGCTTTTCAAAACGTCTCAGCTTGGCACTAAAAACACCACCTACAACTTCTGAAATTGTGCAGAGTTATGTAGTTGTGGGCTTGTGTAAAAATACATAATGGGTGTAATGTGTTTTTTGTCTTGATTCATTCAGAAATGTCAAGTGAAAGCTCACATCCCAAAGGTTTTTATCACATGTGAATAAAACAAAAAAAGGTGTTTTAATGTTGATTATGCTCCTAAAACCTCAAACCACATGTTTTTTAATCTAAAAGATCATTTGTTTAGTCTAGACTGGATAATTCACAGGTCTGAGTATAAATACTTAAGCCCACGTCACTTGATCAGTAACTGCAACCTCTACATAGCCACCTTCTCGCAGAAAAAAAATGTTGTGTCTACTTGTAGCTGGAGAAAGTAATTAGGCTGAGATGAAATGTTATTTTAAATGACGTTAGTGGGAAAGTCATGCCTACACACTGTTTCCAAGCCACACATCCACTGAAATTTTATAACGTTTTGATTCACGTTCAATGTGCATCAGGACAAAATACATAAAAATGCTTTAAAATAATATGCTGTGCTCGTGTTGTCAGTAACCGGACCTGGCCAGAGTAACAAACATGTTGTCGCATTAACATTCAATACCTCATCTAAATGAATGTGTAGAGCTTTTCTTTGTGAACATTTCATTTTGTATTCTAAACTGTTGCAAAACAAACCTTTAGTATTAGGTAATGTACACTATATTCTTCTTATATTCTTCTTAGAGAAATGAAATGAAGTCATTTATGCTTAATTGTAGTCATCGTCTTATGTTGAAAATTATTTTTAAAATTATGTTTATTTGAAAATAAATTCCTCCCACATTACACACAGCTGTGTTTAATGGCCTTTTTTTCCCAAAATGAATTTCCTTTCAGTACGTATAAAAAATGTAATTGGTTGAATTTATCTTCAGATTCGAGCTTAAAAGAGTTCTCAGTTTAAAATCAAGCATTTACTAATCTTCTTCCATGTGTTCACGTTATTATTGTAAAAGCAAAACAGAAGAGAAGTTTAAAGCGGTGACTGTGTGCTTACAGTATGTGAATGAATCCAGTGTGGTCCTCTTGAGCTGTTGTGCGACCAACTCAGTGACGTACCTGCGATGGATTAATTCGTAATCTGAGGATTTTCTGTGTCTCATCCAACCTTGTTCTTACATGAAACCACCATCAGTATTTCTCTTATGTAATACTTGTTACCACTGTAACAAAATGTACAATAGAAGCATTATCTTCAAATTTCAAAAACAAAAAGTAATAGTACTTGTTGTAAGTATTTTGAATAGAGTGTCCCTAAAAGATACAGTACACATAAAAGGAATATAATGTTTATAAATAGGAGCTAATCTCAAATACATCATAATTTAGTATCCATTATAATTTCTAAGCCTAGTAAGAATCAGCATCTGCAAGTTAGCTGCAGCACACAATCCTCAACTAAGCCATAAATGTACACGCACATTATGTTCCATTTTGTTTTGTAGATTAAGTGGTATAGATTAATTTACACCACTCAAGGCCGTAAACTAAGCTAGCTAGTGGTGCATTAAAGATGAATTGGTAATCTTCTCTCATGCTTAGTAAGACAGAGAATAAGCACATTTCCAAACAGTTTCTTTAAATTGTGGTAATGTGAATTACTATTATTTTTTTCCCTTAAATATTGTGTTTTGCCTAAAAAGAAGACCCATATAGTAGATTTAAAAAGGCATTTAAAATTTTTCAAATTAACTAAACGCATTTAGTGGATTAAGGTCACTCTAAAACTTTAACAATGAAAGACAATAAAGCTGAACATTTTTGCAGAATTAAACATACTGAACATTTCTTTATTTGAGTACATTCTGCCCTGTGGTCCAGTGCAGATGTAAGCCTGGGCACCCTGAGGTCTCACAGCTCACATGGTTGAGGGCAGTAAATGATAATCAGGTATTTTTAGCACTCTGGCTCTACAAAGACCAAATATAGGTGACCACCCACATGTTGTGATTACTGTACAACTAAAAATAACACCCAGTGGCTGCTGGCTAATAAAATCTTTACAAGGGCAGCACAGCATAGCTTCCAGACATGTTGTTTTAATTACAGAAACCTAATGAGCACAATGTCTTATGCATAATCTGTAACCACATCTGAAAAACTCTATTCCACATGCACATTTCTGAGAGGCCTCCAGTTTTGCTTCCTGGTCATTAAGTCTAGCCGTGACTTTAAAAGCAGAACAAAGCCACAGGATTTAAGTTAACATTAAAATTACTAAGCTTTACATTTACTTCCCTCCATACCTATAATGTAGACATGTGCAGCCAGAAAGAAAACACTCGTTCTATATGTTAACGAAAACAGCTGTGCCCACTTTAGCCCTCATGCCCACCCAGTCTTTAGAAATCTTCAGTAACAAGCTGCTTTTTCCAGCCACCTTGCCCGGTCTTGTTTTCCTCCAGGACTCTGTTTTCATCGCACCCATGTCACATCCAACTCCAGTTGGGTTTTCATCCACCTGGTGGGCCTTCAGAGTTGTCTACTGAGCTTCTGTGCTTGCCGCTCCTTTGCATTAAAAGCATATTTGGTGTCCTGTAGCTGTTCTATAATCTCCTTGGCCTCCTTCATCTCTGCTGTGAGCTGGCTGTACTTCTCCACCAGCTCCTGGTTCTCTCTCCGGAGCTCCACCACCAACTGGCTCAGCTCTTCGCTCTGCTTCCCACAGTGAAGCTTCAGCTGCTCCATCTCTGAGAGCGTGTCCTCCATGCGCTTTACCAGACTTTCCAGCTTGTCCTTAGACATCTTTGAAATGTTTTATTCACCTTTACAGCGACTTTGTTCTTTTTGTCCAAGCTTTGCCTCCTTTGTCCTGCCTTGATGAGTGTGCTTGTTGCCTGCCTAGACCGATTACTGAAACCTAATCCTTAATTACTTGGATGTCTCACATGGAGCAGACATCCCTCCCTGTACAATAATCCCCTTAGGAGAGCTATCCTGGGAAACCTCTAATGCACACAGGTGTGACACAGAGCTACACATCTCCTAAATCCACTCCATGCAGATGATGACAGCGAGTGACAGATTACCTAATCTGCAGCCTTATCCTCTGTCAGTAAACAATCTTAAGGCAAACAAAGAAAAGTGAAACAAAAGGAGAAATTTGATTCACATTTCTTTTTACTGGGAGTTATTTAACACACAGGAAAAGTCATGAGTGATTGTTTGTGGGTGGGAAGTGTGTTGGTGTAGCCTAATCTGAACTGGTGCAAGAGATTTTATGGAATTAACTTTTTCACCAAGTTGCCAGGATGAGGCCAGGGCTTGTTAGGTAAGTCACAGTATGAGGCTAAACATCCTGGGTAAGCTGTCCTAGTGTGTCACTGTCCTGGCCGGAGAGGCCAAACAGTCCCCATGGTGATGGCTTATGCATCCAGTGCTCTAGAAGACATGCCAGCCATGCCTGTAAGCCAGCTGGCATCGAACAGGATGTCAATGCATCAGCATGCCGAGGAGTTTCTACATTGTTCCCACCGTATGCAGAGATGCTTTGCGTCAATTCCTGGGAGAGTTTGCTGAAGGGAATATTAGTGCTGATGAAGCAGAGGAGATAATATTTTGTAACTGTGTGAAATTGTTACACCACCTGAGTCGTATGTACATAAAGGAGCAAATGAAAACGGGGATTTACTAGAAATAAAAGCAACTTTACTTTGTTTGGTGCTGCGTATGGAGCATACAGTGGTATAACAAAGCAAAACTGTAATTAAATACAGTTTTCAGGTATTTTTAGTTGTTTCTGAAATGTAGTGAAGTAGCAAGTAATGTCCTGTATTTATCTGACAGCTACAACTCTGTAGATTAATATTTTTCATACAAAACATAATATTTGCATTGTTTAAGAGCTTTTAGTGTGCATTCAGTACACAGTGTAGGTCATCTGTGCCTATTCTTTTTAACAGGAGGTGCAAACAATAAAGAATTAATGAAAACAGATCATTTTCAGTGTCATTATTTATTAAAAAAAGAACCAATTTGAATTGAATAACCTTGCATAACACACATATGCATGTGAAGAACAGAAAAGCCAGTCACCCAAAATCTCTTGGAAAAAAAGGGGGAGAAAAACTGTCCCAGAACAAATATTTTGAAATTTTTCTCCATTGGTTTCTTTCCTCTGCAAGCTTGAAACTTGAGTGCGACAACAAAAAAATTCAGTGCAGCTCATTTTCCCCATTATACCACTAAGTATTATATCACACATGAAAAAAGCCAAAGTTTGGGTTCATACACATCTCAAGGTTTCATACCAAACCAAACGTTTTACCTTGATATTGTCTTGATATGCTTGACTCCTTTTCCAAAAATATCCACAAATTCAAGTATCAAATTTAATTACATTTACAACTCTCATTTATTAGGACTGAGAGTTGTTCCTCTAAAACTGCATGATTTCTTTTTTATCTTGATCTGTGTAGGAACCCTGTTAATTTTATCTCCATGTTTTAAAAAGTACAAAGGTCTCTCCTGCATACCTTAAAAAACACAGCACTATGTGTGTATAGATGAAATAACTTGAGTGTTGCATGTAGCATAGTTGAAGACAGCACCAGGCGAGCATTATGAGGGCAGCTACAGCCTAAAGGTTCAGAGTTTGTGACCAGATGATCACAGGTTACAATCCCTGGACAGGTTGAGAAAAAAAACAAAAACCAAGCATTAAATCTGAGTCAGGAAAGAAAGAGAAAAGCACGTTTCTGTCCCACAATAACAACAACAACAACAACAACTGAAATGCCCTTTAACAAGGCACTGAACCTCCAAATGCTCCAGCAGAGCTGCTCAGTGGCTGAGATGGCAGGCAAGTCTCAGGTGCGAGTACATCAGTGTGAGTGTGTGCACTTTACTTCCTCTGCAGGCTGCGAATGTGGAGGTGATTTAAGGTAAGAACACGGGCAGAAAACGTAGCAAAACATCTCATGAGTTGGAGTCACAATAACACTCATTTTAAATTCTACATGTACATTTCTCAACTTTTCGACGTGAGAAAAATTCAAATGTTCAAACCACTGTGTTCAATTAATGTTACTGTGTTCTCTGGCTCTCTGGAAGCTCTGGCTTCAGAGCTTTGATTTTTTGTATCTACAGTGAAAAAACAGTGGGGAGAAAAGCCTGCTCTAGTGACTGACAGCTCACACATAATCAAACTACACATTTACCAATCTATAATCAATGTCATCATTGAGTGTTTATTAATTTGATGGAAGCTTTTTGAATGTTTGGTTTAGTCTGGGGGCAATGGTAGCTTGAAACATACTTGTGACTGGAAAAGATGTTTAAAAGTCTGTGAAGATCAATAGCTACTGCCAAGGTGTCCCTGAGCAAGGCACCTACTGTAAAGCCCCAGTTGTAAAAAGACTGGTTATACTGGACAGCTCCCAGATATGAATGTGAGTGGATGTGAAGCATGGCGCTGCTGAAAAGGAGCAGACGTGCTCTTGTAAAGCTTCACTGGATAAATAAAGGTATAATATTCCCACTAACATCTTAGACTGTGCCTGAGACCGGTGATCGACAAACAGTTTGAAGACGAGGTCCCAAATCAAGCAAGAAATGTCTTCTTGGTTTAAAACAGAAATAAAAGGTTTAAGAACAACTGTCAGGGAATTCCCTCCATGGCGCCACAAAGAAAGGCAAACAAAATAACTTGTGTCCCATCATCATGAGTTCTTAGAAGTGGATGCGGGGGCAGGAGGGGCCCTTGCATCGCCCTTTGTTTCCCGGCTGTGAAGGGAGAGCTCTCGTGTTGTTGGCTGGAGAGCTATGTGGGTGAGGGTTATCAGGGCAGCGTCCTGCTAAATGTAGAACTGGTGTAGCGCCAGCTTGTCCATGAAAGGTTGTACCAAGTTGTCTGTGGCGAAGTAGAAGACCAGGCCGAAAAAAATGGAGATAGGCAGAGCGGGGAGCGCTTTCTTGAAGATGGCGAGAAGAAGCAGAGTCAGACACAGGCCCTGCGGAAAGAGACAGACAAAATAAAACACAGGGGAAATAGCACACTGAGCAGCTGTGTCAGAAACAAAATCAGCAAGGTGGGGTTAGATTTATTGTACTGAGAGACAGGGACGACGTTCCCGTGGATCAAGCTTGACACCAAACTAAGCAGCTGCGGTCACTCACAATGAGGATGGCTACAAAGCAGGCGAGTGTGGTGTTCCAGTCACCGCTGGCTATGGCAGAGGCCTTTCCCACCAACATGCTGTAGAAGATGAAGTCTCCCAGCCCAAGCTTGACGCCTCCTGAAAACATAGCAGGACACCACATTCAGGGTGGAGTCAATTCAAACACGAGAGATGCTTCAGCCCAAAGCTGAACAAATCTCTTCTCAGCTGTAATTACTGTACAAACAAGAGGTCGGACCTTATATTTACTGACGCTTGATGTTAGAACGAGTGCAGGCCCCCAAATAGTACAAATGTGACACCTAGTAATTGCAATGAATAACTGCTTCCAAATCTGCTATGACTGAAAACAGACTGGAGCCAAACATGTAGTCACATTGACATACATACACTAATTTCACAGAAAAGGGAACACATAAAACACATAAACACATTCCTAAAATGTTTTAGGTGTTCAGCGAAGCGAGAACTGAAAGTTGATGATTACACATCAGCTGTTTTTAGACAAACACTGGAACTCTGAACTTCTCTAGACATTATGGTGAGCTGCATATGAGAACGTAAACGGGCGAGTTAGTCAGTCGGAGGTTACCTGAACTTGCAAACTTGCACTGTAAACCCCATGTTTCAAAATCAAATTGATCAGGTTAAATGTTTACTACATTAAACACTTATCCATAGAAGATCACACCGACTAAAATGCAAAACATTATGCTGTCAGCACTTACTCTCCTCATCGTCTTCTTCAACAGGAGGACGAGCGGAGGGCATCTGCTGGACCTCCCGCCTGCTTTCTTCGGTGGATTGAAGTGGTCCCAGCTGGTGCTCCTGCTGGCTGACCCAGGAGGAGGTGAAACCGCCGTCATCCTGTGATGGGCTGGAGGGAGCTGGAGACGCCACACCTGCTGACAAGTTTTATCAATCAGACTGAATAACAATTGCAGTCTTCTGAAAGTAACTGTCCAGTTGAGCCCACTCAATCACAAGCTCTTTGACACTCTGCCCACCTGCTTGAGTCTCTTGTTGAGGCGAAGCTGCTTCTGTCGAATTCCTCTTTGGCCTGTCAGTGTCAGCCATGTTGACGAGCCACACCATTGTAGCTAGAGAAGCAGTCAAAGGAGAAACTAAGTGAAAGACTGAAAAACTCTTTAAATGTCTCAAAAATGTTGATTCTATTGAGCTTTGACATGTGTTCTTGTGAGAGTCACAGCTAAAGTACTAAAATGAGTCACTGTCTTTAGATGAACAAACCTGGTTACTCTGGTGTTTGGGTAAAAAGTTCACATGCACTTAAGAACCCAGTTACTGTAAATGAGTAATCTCATTTCTCTTCAATCTGACTTATTTTGATAGAACGGCTCACAGACATAAAGTGACAGATGCTGCTGAAATGTAATTTGAACTTTTTAAAATGTTTCCCTGTTCCACCTCTGTTGTATTATACCCCATTTTCATGAATAAGTTTTTAGTTAGTGTTAATCTTACAAGAGTAGATGAGAGCTGGGAATATGGGTTCGTTTCTCTCCTGAGCCGTCTCCACTAGGATCCGCAGAGGCCCTTTGGGACAGAGGACTGCTAACAGATCTGAGACAGGACAGAAGGCAGAAACCATATAAGATGTTAACCACCAGCAAATGTAAGATTCAAGGAGTTATACCATCATAAAACAATAT
>OMLM01000530.1:0-21034 GCA_900302695.1 Helostoma temminkii
AGAGCTGAGAATGGAGCAGAGATCAAGTTAGATTGACTTGTATTTGAGCCAGAGAGACATTAATCCTCTTCAGCTTAAATGCAGTTGATGGTGTTCATCTGTGTTTTGTTCCACACTACAATGTTTTACTCCATGCAACCATAGAAACAATCTCATTTGAGAGTTTCATATGCATGGTTGAGGACTAGACTAAGAATAAAACTATGCCACTCTGTAGTTGGTAGTTTGCAGTGGTGTTGAAGGCTAATGAACCATTGAGTTTTCTGTTTCTGAAAATAAAAATGTAGCGACACCTTTGATGTCCTGAGCACCGGACTCCTCCTGAGAACAGCTTGATTTCATTGATTTCACAGCTTAGAATCTGTGTGCAACAGCCACCAGTTTATTCTGCAGAAATCATTTAGGTTAATAAGTCTACTATAGCTGCAGCTCTTTTCTCACTTTGGAGACACACATATTGCTATTGCTGCTGTGTTGTGGCCACAGATATTTAAAAAAAAATCAAAGACAATTTGCATTTCTTTGATCATACTAAAATAGTGTCTGAAAGCCACACACAAGTTTGCTGTGCTGTAATGCATAAGGTGACTGAGTTCCTAACTGTTACACCACAGTATTTTTTTATGACTTTTCATGTTAATTTGGAACTTAACACGGAAGTAAAAAAAAATAAAAATAAGGCAGTGGATTGACCAGACTGTCGACAGTCTAGTCTGTGGAAACTCAGACTAGACTCCTTGCTCATATCCAACTCAACATCCATGCATGATTATAAGATGTGAAATATCATTAATATGCAAACTTTCGCCATCCTGTCCTTCTAATGCGTTGTACATGTACATTATCTTTGTGTCTGTGTTGACAGCCACAAATGTCCAGTTGCCATGGTGGGGGGACCAGTGAGGAGCAGCAGCTCTACTGGGCTAAAGGAACTGGTTTTGGTACTGGATCCACAGCCTCAGGTTGGGACGTGGAGCAGGCCCTCACCAAACAACGACTAGAAGAGGAACATGTCACTTGTCTACTGCAGGTACTGTAAATCTTCCAATCACTGTCAAACTTTCAAAGTTAAAAGGGGGGGGTTTCATGTCTGAAATGCCCTGAAATATGTCTCTGAAGCAGCATTTCAATTTAAGCAAGTTAGTTTAATTTGTAACTTCTTTTGTGTCTGCACTGTTTTACCTGTTCACCAGGTCTTGGCAAGCTACATAAACCCAGCAGGGTCGAGCAGCTGCCACAGTGCTGATGCTTCTTTAACAGACAGCAGGGCCCACAACAGTTCAGCACTGCCAGCAGTGCTGCAGGAGCTCCTAAGCCAGTCTTGCCTCATCCCTGCCATGTCCTCCTACCTACGCAACGACTCAGGTAAACAAATGAATTCAAATGAACAGCATAACACGCTTAGTTAAGGAGTGGCATTTAAAAAGACTTCATATACTAACACATTCCCTCATAGTAACAGTTTGTACAGGAGCCAATTAATTGTAAATAGTGAAAATAACTTGAAACCAGCAAAAACACTACAGAAACGCATGACAGGTGAGACGTTAGGGATGTGTTACTAGTTGGGGGAATATTTTCATCCCTAACCATTGCCGTAGGGGAAGGGGTTAGATTGTGAAATGAGATTGGCCATTGGTCTCTGTCCTTAAATGTGTTGCATAATTGTATATTTTCCCACATGCTGCTCTGAGCATGCTTCAAAATTTTCATCACATTCAGACTTATCATTGTTGATTGGATGAAACTATGTATTTGCAGCTTTGATAAATATAAGTTTTTTTTTTATTATTCATAGACAATTTTTACACAGACATGTAGATCTTGCTCTCTGTGTGCTTAGATAGATTTTATTAATTTTTTATTCCCTCACTTGGAATGTTCTTAAGGCTGCCTCAGTATATCTTGTGATTTTCTGCTTGGATGAGATTTATAGTTTTTTTGTTTGTATAATTGTAAAACAAAATGCAGTAACGAGCAGCCAAACCTGTTGATTAACCTGTGCTTGGTAAGCATTTTTTGATTAACAGGAATAGACACTATTAACTTGAAGAAAGTCACTAGCAACATTCTGTTGTCATGGACTCTGGCAATGGAAGAAGATGAAACAAGTGACTGGTCTCAGTTCAGAACTGGCCTGGCCTTTTGTTTTGTTGCTTTAATCATGCGACACACTGCTCTCTTCCCTAGTTTTTCCACACTGGGTCACAGAGAACAATCAGTACTCAAGTCTGTTTCCAAGAGTCATTTAATATTTTGGCTGATCATTGTATCACCTGTTATTTTGAACTGACTAACTTCTACCTAACTCTTTTAGTTCTGATACTTCCTGACACAGTCACTTGTTTTTGCAACGTAACTCATTCACCAATAAAAGAAACGTTTCTTCCACAGAGTCTTCAAGCTTTTACCATAGACCTATTTCAGCTGCAGTAATCCACTGGTGAAATTCAACTGCAGTCATTAACCAGCGGTGCAGACACTGTCTATTCCCAGCAGTTTAAAGTTTATTTGATCAGGCGAGTTTGATGAGTTTGGTTAGAATAAGTATCATGCAGTAAGAAACATGAGAGTTTGTGCCTTTCTATTGTCATTGTGTGCCGCCGTTTATCAGCTCTGAGCCACTTACAGCTGGAAGTGTGCCACCTTTGTGCTTAATGCTGCTGGGTGTGTGCTAATGCAGCCCTGGTCTCATATTTAAATAACAGCCGATAAAGGTGTTGTAATTGCTCCTCATTATCTCCTAAATACGTCTGACACACAGAAGCTCAAACCTGGAAATAAGCAAGCTCCCAAAAATGTTAATGCATTTGCATAATAATACTTAATTTTATCGAGTATTTCAGAACTATTTTAAAGCCAGAGTACTGAATAAGCAATACTACAGAATGTTCATGAGAAATACAAGAGACATAATTGTAATAAATCCAAACACCCAAACAAGAGGGTAAACGAGAGTAAAGCAAAAGCACCATAGATAGATATAGAGTAAGTGTTTTCAACTGGAGCACTGCTGTGGGATGTGAAGAACAGGGTTGAAATATGGTTATTTTTTAACCTGTGTCTGGTAAATTCCACACAGGTCGTCTGTTCTTGGCAGTAAAGTGCCAGATATGTCCCTAACACCACTAGGAACGCATTCCAATATTGGTAAATCACCGGTTACTGGAATAGACTGGATGGGTCGATTTTAGTTGGCTTTTCTAAAGGTTATATATTTACAAGAGGTGCACTATTCACAAACAATACATAATAATTGGAAATGTGTTCGAAAAAAAATAAAAGTGGGAAATAGTGATTTCTACTATGCATTTTTCAGCGCAGTCAGAGACCACATGCAGTGCCTTTATTTTTTTACCAGGGGGCTGTGGATCACTATTGGAAAGTCCCTATTATACAGTATTCATGTTATCCACAGAACCATGAGGTGACTCTGTGTTTAAGTTATAGATCTTGTGTGTTTTCACACTGTAGAATACTCTGGTCCAAATAACAACTCAATCTAATCTTTTTGCCAATACCAAACAGAAGATAGAATGAGCAACTCACTGGTGAGACAATAGAGCATTTTTGCTGAAAGTCTGTTTTAAATTGCTTTCTTAATAGTGCATCTTGTACCACGTTAAACCTTTTTTTGTTGTAGTGGACTAGAGCAGAGGATGTGTGTGGGTTTATGTCTGCTGACCTCTGTGATCAGATATTGCTATAAAGGGGTGTTCTTAGTCTGCAGCAGCACTAGGTTGTATATGTGAAAGTAGTATGCACATGACTTCCAAGACCCAAGGTTTCTCACATGCCTGTAGTCATCTACGTGATGTAAAAGAAAATGTGATTCGCCACACCAGCCCAACTTCTTCTATTGCTCCTTGGTCCACTTCTGAGGCTCATTTGCCTGTTGGAGGCACTTTCACCAGTTGTTGGGGTCTGCTTAAATATGGTGTGTTCTAATGGACATAGTATAGCCATCATGAAACTTGGGTAGTAGCTCTTCTGTGGGATTGGTCCAGACAGGCTACTCATTGCTCTCCACATGCTGATTCTGGTGCTAGTTTACCAGTTTTCCTTTTCTTGGGGGCACATTCAGTAGGGACTGACCAGTAAAAGTTTATTTAGGGGCCTCAAAGGACAGAAAACCACTATGTAAGTCTATATATAGAATCAAATCCACAGTCAAATTAAAAAAAACCCAATCTCTCCTAGCAAAATAAATGCTTTCCAAATCTCTCTTGCTTGCCCCTAACAATTTTTATTTACCCTTTAGGTTGAATTTGCATACCAATATAGGTCTTTGTTTATCCCTGCTATTCTCTCCATTTCATTTCAACTCAATTCAGGTTTATTTATATAGCGCCAAATCACAACAAAAGTAATCTCAAGGCACTTTACAATGTAAGGTTTAGGCCTTACAAGTAAATAAAAAGGAAAACCCAACAAATACCAAATTTCGTCACTCCTAGCAACCTGCTGCATTAAAAATCTGCGTCTTGGCAAAGCCTTTTGGCAACACTACAGTTTTTCTTCATTGCCGAGCATTCAGTCATCAGCAGTGAGAGATAATACTTTTGAATGTCATCAAGTTACTAATTTATCAAATTGATGAAGGAATGTCTTCCACATTTTGTTTGACGCTAAATGATTTTTAGATGTGATGTGAAATTACTTGTATGTATGGTTTATTTAGCATCACTTTCATCCTGTCCTGCATGTCAATTCCCCTTTTGCCTCAAGTGGCCTCAGAAGATGCTTCCACTTAAGTAATGGTTTTTTTGGTCCATCATTTGTGTTGGGTGGGCATACACATGATGTTGGAGAGTAATCTGAACATGACTGGCCTGCTGAAGATTGCTCGGTAATGTTTCATTACTCCAGATAACAGAGACAGTGTAGAACAGAAAGTAGTCCATGGCTTGCTGCACAGCCCTGTTTTAGCTTTAAATAACTGTGTGTGTGTGTGCATTTTTAAAAATGGCAGGGTGTGTGATGCTGATTTCAGAGGTTTTCACAGTCTGGTAACAGTATAATGTTTGTGACAGAAAAGGAGTTGATGCACATTTCACCTAGATTAATCTTAATATGTATTAATGGAGTCAGTACAAGGTGAAAGTCAAGCAAGTCACTGCACCACCCTAATTATTACAATTCTTTTCTTTGTGGGTTTGTGAATTTGTAATTTATTGCCACTCATTCACGGAAATGGTAGTGATTCTGTTACGAGAGACTTGGCAGACTAGGCTGAATTCACACTAGAGGTGTGCCATATGATACCATCCATGATAATGTTATATTTTTTTATATAGCAATATTATAAGTCTTAAAAGTCAAAAAGCAGCATTTATAGTTAAAATCTTCTAAAATAAGTCTAACATGGAGGAAGGAAGTTGACTCATCACTGATTACAAGTACAGTATTATACGTAGATTTCCAGTAACCTGGTTTCTGAAATGCTTGTACACTCTGTTCCCCAACCTCTGGAGAAAGCTGCACTCTCTGAGTACTCTTGTTACTAAGGACACACAGTAACTGACTGGAAAAGGAGCATGGAAAATACCTTTTATTTTGTATGCACGAGAGTTGCACAATTTGGCAAAATAGTCATTGTGATTACTAATTATAATTAAACCGCAGCTTTTTGCAGTCATGTGCTCGCACAGGCTTATATCGCAATTGCGATTAGACTAGTCGCATAGCACTTGTTTGCACTTATAAATGCTGCTGCCAGCAAGCTGCAGTCATTGATCAAATACTAAACTTTGCTGATTATTCCTGAATACAGATTTTCTGAATTACTGATAATTATCATCTGAACAACTCTGTTCTATATGTGTATGTGTATATATATGTATGTGTGTGTGTATATATATATATACACACATACATATATATATACACACATACATATATATACACACACATATATATATATATATAGAGTCATTAATCTCATTATTAAACATTTTCATGGAATATTGTGATAGAATTTCGAGGCTCTATCGCCAACCCCCAATTCACACATTTGTTACACACATGTCAGAAGATTGTAACTTGTCTAATAAAATCTCAGTAAAGCTCATTAGATGCCTAAAATATATATATACCGTATAATACTCAAGACATAATTTTACAGCTCTGGTAAGTTGTTCCAGTGGCAATCATTTTATCTTTAGTTGTGATGTGGTCTGAAAATAAATTGTAGAAACGCGATGTTCAGTTACAAAGTAATGATGTCCCTTGTCAGATGATGTCACATTACACTGCAGATAAAGTTGAAGCAGAGCTAACTTTTTTGACACACAATGCAGTATTGTTGTTGTGAATGACCCCAAAACCTCTAATCATTCATTGCAGTCATTTCTTTTTTTGAGTGTCATACACAGGGACACAGTATTATACCATTGATTGTGCCTTTCATTGGGCATGTAGCAGTGATGTATACATTGTATGTATAAATAATACATATTCATTGATTTATTTATTTATTTTTTCCCTGGAGGCATTTAATCACTGGTCATTACAATTACTCGGTGGGACACATTTCATTTTTCATATATTAAGGGGATGTAAGGCACACTTGCCTGTCATGAGCCAAAACCTTTTTATACACATACTTCACTTCTCACATGTAGTATTTATTTATTCAAATATTTGTTTTAAAAAAGCTTTTGTAACATAAGAGAGTTTGCTGATTCTACCCTGAAAGCAACATGGACAAATAAATTAAGAGAATCTTTCCACTTTTCCACCCAATCACCATATTTTAAGGCTGACAGAGAGACAGTAAGAAGAAATGCCATTTTTATCTTACAAGTAAATAAGCTACATTATTTAATTACATAATAACATAATTTAATTAAGTCCATTTTAGTCTTAAATTTGTAAAAGTACTTAAATTTCTTTCTTTCTTTTTTTTTTCAAAAATACGCTCCATCCCTTAAGGGGGGAAAAAATTATATTTTTTGGGGTTGAGTTTCACATTTTGGGAGTGTTTAAGAGAATTTAAATTGCAAATGGCCTTTAAAATAGAAAAGGGTTTGTTGTTAATAACTATTATTTGTACTGCAGCTATCAGGAGATGACAGCGGACCTTGTCCAAATCCACATTTTTAAGGAATGGTACTGTTTGACAGGAGGCCCAAAGTATTTTGGCTCTGAAGACTGACGAAGCCAACAGTGTCTCCAGAGCAGATTCCCACTGTAGTTTCAACAGAATCCGCTTTTAAAAATAATGTTTAAAAGTCTTTTTTAGGAATGTAGCAATTTTAAGTCCAACAAACTTGAAAAAAATCTAATAATCCAACGTTCTAAGAAAATTTGATCTAGGTAAAGTTTGTATTTCCTGTCAGGCCACAGGGGTGTTGGTCCTGGCTGGGGGCTTGCTTGTGTCCATTTGGCTCTTTTAACCCTCATTCCAGCACAGCCCTGTTCCTGCCATTTCCTCCAGCCCTTTGTTATCTCTCTGGCATAAGACTGTGGCTTGGCAATATGGCTTGTTGGTCTTCATCCTTGGACAGTCTGTCCAGATTTCTCCTCCTGTCTCTGGGCAGGATGTTCATGTCAGCCTCCTTTTTCCAAAATGTGTCACTTTCTAATTAACCACTGCAGCTTACCACGCCCTTTCTTGGAGAAGTTGTACTCAATTGCAGATTTTTAGGAGTCCTTTATCTTGTACTTTGGTACTTTACAGCGTGGTGTAGATGTAAACAAAAACAATAACAAAGAGGTTGAGAAATGTGCCTATGATGCCTAACATGGCCAAGATGGACTCCTCCTGCTCCTCCTTGACCTCCAGTGCTCGCATGTCCTCAAGGGTGATGACTGTGGTGCCCATGATCCCGATGATCACCTAACTTGGCAAGGGGACAATTACCTGCAATTAAAGAAAATTATGAAAACCCTGTCAGAACTGAACAAAAATAGAAAGCCACTAGAGAACTTGGTCAAAATTAACACTCTGTTTTTAAGACTTAGCAATGCTTTTTGTTTTCCTCATCCAAACTAATCTACCAGTTCTTGCACAAGTTCTTGCAGCCAATCCCAAACAGCTTTTTGTTTAGACGGCCCCCCTGAATGTGATCGTCCCTAACAGAAAGAATTCGATTGTCAATCAAACAAAACAATGGCCATGCACAGTATAGTGGAGATTAGTCACCAGTGCTGCCACAGCTTGAAGCCAAGCTTCTCAGTAACAGAGAGCTTGACACTTGTTTATTCTCATGTTTGGATTATCTGCAATGGAACTGTTAAATTACCAGCATAGCAACGCTCAGTGGAATTCTCCCCTGTTAAAAAGGCATGATTTAACATCCATCTACCTTTTTCCCATGCCATTAATAATTAACCAACCTAAAACTCCAGTTAATTGCTGGTTGTTCTGACAACTGCCATATAACTCATAATGCCCACCTTTCGTATGGACGAGGGTAAGGACAAAAAGCTATAGACAATGTCGTGTCCAGGTGAAACGTGGGCACAAAAATCTAAACAGGTTTATCATCCTTCGTCATCCTCTTCAAATCTCATTCCAATATACACTACTGCTGTTTTTAAAATGTAAAACAAGAAAAAGGAAAACTACGGATACATAAAAAAATCAGTAAAGAGAAAGTGACTTACCCTAAAGCATCTAAGGTGTTGAGCAGCATCATCCTACATGCTTATTGGATCATCACTTGAAAAATCATGACTTTAAGAGCATGCTACATGTGGATCCCTGGGGGAGAAGATGGGAGAGGCTGACCATCCAGTCACAGTTCCTGTGCCTGTTAAGAACGATGAAGTGACAGAAAGAGGAATAGGAGGCAGCTGTGTTCAGCGATGTTTCCAGAGAAAACCTCCTTGTGTTGTTTCTACCGTAGTGCCACCAGTCAGATTCAACAACCCCCCACCCCTTAACTTCTGTTTTGATTTAGTTGGGTACTACACAAGTCCTTGCAGTCAGTTTTTAATCAGCAGGTTTGCATTGCTGCTGCTAATGCGCTAAGAGCTTCTGTTTAGGGGGCGGGGAGAAATGCTCTCCCCATTTGCCTTCTCCCACTTTCCCACCTTTACTTTCATCCTCCTCGGTGACTCGCTCGTTTAAGCCCCAAAACACTGTTTTGACTAAACACCTCCTCCAGCTCCCTGGGTTGTCAGTAAATCTACACAGCCCCTTCTTTTGTAGCCCTCCCCAGCTTGCTTAGGGACCCTCTGTGCAGTTAGTGGGTTTCAACAGACCTCTTCTCCATTGCTGAAGCCCACATGCCAACATTATGCATAATTATGTATGTGGGATTAGCTGAGTCTCTTTGATACCCAGTCTCTGCTGAGCTAGGTAAGACCAGGCAGGTTCTTGAATTAGCCGCGTCTGGGAGGTGATATTCCAGAAAAGCAGAAAACGCTGTAAAATTCCATAGAGCAGACGTCTGTAGAGAAGCAGAGGTAACCAGAGCACCAGCCAGTCATAATGGAACTATGGATGTGCACCTACCGCCAGTGACAGCAGTGTTAACAGTAGGTCTCCAACACCAGTTCGTCACCGTGGGAGGACAGTGCATTGCATAAGCAAGCAGAATGACGGCGAGAGGGGGAGGACAGATTCTGATGGCTATGGCAATGAAGGAGAAGGAGCATGAGAATGAGAGACAGAAAGAATCGGAGAGGAATGGAGAGGAAAGGAGGAGGGAGGGGGAAATGACATCGCTCACACTTACTGTCTCCTCCTCTTCCACTACTGTGGGGGCTGGTTGAGTGTGTGTGTGTGCTACCACCTAACCAACACCCAAAACCAAAAACAAGGAAAAAAACAAAAGGAAAAATTCAGCCTCCTCTGCCACGCTCTGCTCTAAGTTCAGTCGCTGCTATTCTGGCAGATCTGTGGAAAAGGTAGGAGTGGAGGGGGGTGTGGGGCCGGCAACAATAGGCAGGGCAGCAGGGGGAAAAAGGATGGTTGAGGCTGGGTGGAGGACAAAGGGAGGCAGTAGAAAGGTCTGTGTGTGAAATGAGGTCTGTGTGTGCAGTTCGATATTTATCTTCAAAGATACAAAGACACAAGCTATCTTTGCTCTTCTTTTGCACATTTGTTCCACACCCTCAAACAAAAAAACACACTTCTCTTGCGTTTTACTTCTTCATTATACCTCTATGCACTATACCCCTTGTTTCTCACCATGTACATCAGAATCAGGTTTAGTTACTTGTGATTCATTTCTCTCAGCTCTGTAGTACCTTTCTGAATGTTTGAGTTATTATTTGAGGGAACTGCATTTTCTTCCAGTTGCTTTAGGTTAGTATAGACCAGTATAGCTGGCCTGCAGATGTAAATATACAGTAAGGTTTCTTTTAATTTTAATTTTACTCTTACTAGTCTTACTTTCTCCCTCTTATACATTTTCTTCCTGTTGTTTTTTGTTTTTGTTTTCTCTTCAGATGGGCTGTGCACCTTTCGCCAAATACAAGGGATTGGGATATATACAAGATTTACATTTAACATTTACTAGACTATCACTCTTATTGATTTAGTAGAGATTTTTTAAGAACTTAATAAACAGACCTCAGACACACACTAATTGTTAATAGTGATAAACACTCTCTAGACTTTTCCACATAGAAGAAAGTCCCACTAACTGTGTACAACAATGCATTTTCGAAAAGCAAACATTGTGATATATGCTATAGCACCATAAAATATAGTTGCAGCTCCATTCAACATCATTACTCTGTCACTCTGCTGTGGATTATAATGCTTCATTGAACTGTGCTGGCCACACCCCTATGGTGGAGGGCTGTTTTGTCTTTGCAGTAATCCTATTTCTGCCATAGTCTTACTTATTACTTATTTTGCATAAAAAAATTGTTGTTTGAGTGCTTTTGGTCTGCAATTTAAAGTAGTCAGTGCTTTAAAGCTGTTTTCAAATTTCCAAAACCTTCATTGTTAAATGTGGTGGATCGAAGGACAATTGGCATCAGTGATTAAATATGGTTAAACATAGCAGACATATATTAGGTAACCTATAACTAATAGCTGGACATTTAATGGCATCAGTTTTGATTTTCAATACTGGGTATCAGATACTTACATTAACGGTTGGGCTGGTTTCATCAACCCTGCTTTATCACTCTTTCAATATCTAGAGGCAGATCAATAATTTATAGTTTTGTTGTTGCAGCTTTTTTGACCTCAGGGATAATAGAGGATTATTGTGGGAAGCTACTAAATCCACAACACTGTAACAGTGTTCTTTTCTCCACATACCCATTGCTACCCCATCGCTGGCCTATAACAGCCTAATTATAGGTCAAGAATCATCTTGTCACAAATCTCATCTGTTAAACAAGAAAGCCTTGAATATGTTATAAATATGGAATTGGTTGGGAAAAGTTTGTGACCACATAGGACTCAGGAGTTAAACGTAGGGCCAAGAATGCAGTTTTTGCGTACATACACTGGTATACATTCAGCATGTGCATGAAGAGTGCACGTTATGCAAATTCAGACTAGATTACTATGTACATGCATCAGTCCTTATGGGCGTTTTTTGTTCCATTCATGGTGAATAGTGGGACAGATAATGAGGTGCATGTGCACCCAAATCCACAATGATTGAAATTTATAAAACAGAACCAGTCAGCATCTTTATACGTCTGCTGTTGTATCATAGCATTCATGATGGTATTAATCACAAATCTATTCTACATAATATACTTTGACTTAAGAAAAAAAACTTAAACAAATTTTGCTTTTAACAAGAAGCATCTTGTTCAAATCTTCTTGTTTGAAACATAACATTAAAGGAGATCTCAGAATACTGGTGATCAAGCATTGTTAACTTGCATAAATGTTAGAAGTTACAATGTAACCTTGATGTCACACTTAGGCAAACTGAGATTTTGTTCTGTGTCTACTTAGAATTGGGTATTTAGCTCTCCAAACATGCAGTGCAAAATGTTTAGTGAGGTTAAAAAATTCTAGAGTAAAATTAAAGCCTTAAAAGAATCATTAGAGCTGATTTCCATCTTTGTTCATGAGTTTGCCAAATACAAATCATGCTCTATTAAGCATTGTGTTCATTGCAAGACAACACACAGGCAGGAGCATGAGTGAAAATTGTAATCTTAATTGTAAGTGGAAAAGATCATCTTCTCAGTCTTTGTCATATAATAATATAATAATACCATAATACCCTCCACAGAGCAAGACAGATTCACACTGTTCAGCTACTGCTGGGCAAGACACCATTCGGAGAATTTTGACTCCAAAGAAAACTGAAGCAGAGACTGAATTTATTACATAAGTTGAAGGAATAAACGGGGGACAGCCCAGTCGATACAATCTTGTCATTTCCCAAATCTTTATTTTTGTGTCATTAAAACATTAGATAATTAACTAAGACAAAGAAGAACAGCTAGTGGCCACAACTTCTCATAATTGCATATTCAACAGAACCCAGCAGCTGCCAGCTACCTTCTATTTGTATGTCTAAATGTAATAAATATATTGTATTTCATAGCCCAAAAAAGTTTGTTTTTTTTTAAATACGTTTGTGGTGGGTTTTTGTTCTTTTCTATATGTGTTTTCCTACTTACTGTAACACAGTTAAGTTAAGTTAAGATGTTTACATCTCAACTGTCAATCCAAACTAAGTTACTTTAGTACCGTGGTTCATAATGGGATTCTTTGTGCACAAAAATGCAGGCACTGTTCTTTCTGTACTTTGAAATGGTACAGAGTTTGGGCCATTTTTTCTGGTTCTTCCACATGGTCTTCCTTTGATGCACATTATCTACAATGTCCACTGATGCAGACTGTGTGTTGGCAGAGACAGGTCAGAGTCTTACTATTTCAGTCACTCTCTCCCCTGTTCAATTGCCCTAGAGTGCTCAGGAAGACCTGACAATGTCCAGTCTTGAGCTTGAGTCAGAGTATTAGCCACCCACTCAATGTGAGCTGCCTGCTTCTTCCCCATGGGAATCCAACAGAGACCCATCCCTTGTAGCAGCAAGCAGCCCACGCACCAGCACTACTGTTCACCCATAAGTTGAACCATTTAATGTTTTCAAGCTTATTTTATTGATATACAGTACTGTAGGTGGGGGTATGGAGCAGGTGAATTTTTAGACCAGTGATCATATTCTGTTGTCTCAGTGGGTTAGTTACGGCATTTTGGTTCGATATGCCATTCCAAAGAAAACTGCCGCAGTGTTCTCTACAAAATGAAATGTTGTGTATTTAATAGGCAATATAATTACTCTGTAATAGCTGATTTTTCTAAAGTTGGATAAAATAGCTGCAAAATAGTTACCAGACATGGAGAGGACTTGCCTTCATTTAGTGTAATACTTTTGACTGCATCATGAATGAAAGTTCAATATTTACTCTATTTCTAGGTTTGTATTGGTCTTCTCTCAAACCCGCCTTTCTTCACTGGCTAGTGGAAATGGTATGGTCAATCCAGACAAATTATTAATTAATGAATTATTAAATTATTTATTTATTGTTAACATTTAAAGTACTGACTAAAATAAAGGCCAAAAATACCCCAGCCGCTTTTAGTACTCTGCTGTCACAGTTCTTAATCTGACAGCCTCTTCTTCTTCATCCCTGCTTTGAGTATGGAGCAGAATTGGGAGTGCACAGAGATATACAGAGTGGTGAGAGACAGAACGAAGGTAGCATTTTACTTGGGTCAACCACATTGCTTGTTAACCATACATTACACTTAACAGAAGACGCCAATATGAACAATTTATTCAAGATTTGCTGAACACATAGTTGCAGAAATGTGACATCATTGCCAGAGTAAAAGATCACTTTCTTTTTAAATTCTTCCTAAAGGACGTGAACACTTGTAAGCCTCTGTACACCTTAGCGTCATTAAAAATCGCCCAAAGTCTTAAGAGCTGAATTATTAGCTTTGATGAAATGATTAGGGTTGTTACACTTTGAGGAGGGAAGGCTTATCTAAGCAGGATATTTTGCTTTGTATTCATTCAGCTGAAGGAATTCCATAGGTGGTGTGTGTTTTGGAACCATTTTGCAGAACAGATTTTGCAGAACAGATCGTGTTCATGTTTCAGCTGTCTGTTATTGTGTCACAGATAAGCTATATTTTCACATCACAGGTTTCCTCACTTCTTTGACAGCACTAGGGTGTCAATTTCTAAACAATTTCCCTTCTTAACAGCATCTTTTATTATTACCTATGTCAATACCCCCTCTCCCTTTCCCTTCTCCCTTTATTCCAGATAGTCCTTCCAAATACCAAATATCAGTGTGTCAATGGTAATTACAGGAGTCTTCCAATCTTAAGAAGGGGCTATGGGGCTGAATAGGCACTAAATTGGATGGAAAGTAAGGCAGGAGCCATGAGCGGACAACAGGGTTTTGGGGTTAATTAGAATTTTTCTGTTTGGCATTTGATAGCAGTGGAGAATTGTCTGTGGTTGACTGTTGCCAAGTTTAAACTATTTCTGTATGTAAAATTTAGGATGAGATGTTTTTGTCAATGTAGAGGGGATAAAAGTAGAGAAGAGATGTCTATGATATTTTTCTTGTATTTGTCCTTATTATGAACAAAATCAGTTTAAAAATCAGTTATTTAAAACATCCAAGACAAAATGACAAGGATTTATGAGGGGTGGTGTTGTGGCTATTATCAATAAAGGAGTATGTACAATTTCAGACAATAGTTCAGCTAAAACTAAAAATTTCTGCTTAGAAATCAGTATTAGCAATTTTCTTGACTTTTGTACAGCTTGGGACAAAGTGTAATTATTCAAAAGTAGACATTTACACTTTTTTGTGTACAGTTTCTCTATGATTAAAGAAGAGGAAACAAGAGTAATGAGAGTAATTAGTGATGTAAATAAATCAGTCATCTGACATTTAAAAAGCAAATACGTTTTAATTATAAAATGTTTGTCCTTTCTGTATTTTGCTATTGCAGTTGAAGAACATGGGAGTATAAAGGCTGGAAACCCAAGTGCCTCATACATCTTGTCAGTAGCACTGGATGTGTGCTTTTCTTTCTACCTGCTTTATCCCTTTGTCATGTATCTAAAAAAGGGTTGGATATTGGATAAAGTGGATATTTTTCCCTCCTTTTTATTTTTTCCTCTTTGGCATATATTAGCCACAGTGGGGTGGGGGACAAGACTGACATTGGCTTAGAGCAGGAGGAGGAATTCTAACACACACATGTTCAGAGTAATTACATAGCTATATCTAAAAGGGCTGGAGATTATATTTTAGGTGCCATTCAGAAACACTGGTTAAAGAATGTTATAGCAGATTAAAGTTCAGGGAGGTCAGTGTTTTGCAGATGCTGGGAGGACAGTAGTGAGCTGCAGATTTTAATATAAATGTAAAACAGCCTAGTAGCCACAAACAAGGGCTGTTCTATTTATTTTGAGGTTGGCACTTCAAGCAAGCAAATGGATGCACAAGAACCTTGACACACAAAGAGCCCCTGTCGGCAAAAGCTAAAGTATGGCTTACATGGTCAGCCTGTTGATGCTTATTTCAGTCTCAACAGGATCTTGAATTTAATTGGCTTTAATTTGTAGTGCAGGTAGATGGAACTATCATGACCCATTTAACATCATTAATAATGCTTCCATTTTTTTTTTTTTTTTTTATCCATCCATCTTTTGAATAACTTAGTTCCTGTAGGGGTTGTGGGTGTGCTGGAGCCTACCCCAGTTTTGGTATTGACACAGACAACCACCTTCTAACACTTAATTCTACATTAGTGATATTAATTTGTTATCATCAGAAATAGAGAATCTACTTACTATTGCAGTTTTAGTCGCTCCTTAGTGACCTGATCAACAGCTAAGACATAGCTACCGCCTAATCTTGAGTTGAATCACAGACAGTTGAAATTAATAGATTCAGGATGTGAATTACAATCTAATCAGGCAATCCATGCCTCTGTACTTGAAGCATCTAACTCTTAGTGTTCTTCATTTTTTCTCTGTAGTTCTTGATATGGCACGCCATGTGCCTTTGTATCGGGCACTTCTGGAGCTGCTGAGAGCCATTTCCACATGTGCAGCCCTGGTCCCTCTTCTGCTACCATTGTCTGGAGACCCAGGACTGGATGAGGAAGAGGAGGAAGAACACTCTGAGGGGCAGACCTCTGTTGGGATGTTATTGGCCAAGATGAAGACATGTGTGGACACATACACCAATCGCCTCAGGTGAGATGAAAAAATGGTGGAGGCCTTAATGGTGAAATGGTTTCAGGTTGGCTGCTCCACAGTAGACACCAAAAACAGAAGATTTGCTCAATACATAAAGCTGATAGCAAATGTATTAACCTGTACTGTACATTAACCCAGCCAACAATCAGGACAGATTGTCAAATGTCAAAAACAGTTATAAAATGACAGTGATCTTATAAATTAGTAAAATGACTAGTGTATAAAAGTTATTTTATTGATCTCAGATTTGAGGACACTTATAGCTATGCATTCTCATTACATGTTCAGTAACAGAAAAATTCTGTAACTGACATGTTTGTCAGGGATGAATTTGATGAGGAACGGCACAAACAAGAAGATGGTCACACTTACTACAGAATGACTTTTGTACTGTATCAGTTTAAGAGGGAGAACATGGAGCTGAGTGAGCAAAGATAGGAAGTGTGCAAGCAAATGCAGCACTGTCACAACATGTTGGTATCAATCACAATGCCCAACTGTTTTTTTTTAAATGACTGCATCAAAATGAGTGACAGCCATGCCATGGTTGCTGAGTTATTAATGCATACGTATTGCTTCATGTGTGGGGAAATGATTAACAAAAAGTGTAAGAGGAGGCAAAATCACTGGTGCTTTTGTATCCCAGCATTGGTTCTGTCAGTCAGACCTCTGCTAATACAGTTCATAAGGTTGACAAAGTTGACTTCTACATACAGAATTGGATTTCAGAAATTTAAGTTGTCAACCGTTAGTCAGTACGCCACTGCGACTGAATGTATATTTGTGTTCCAGGTCCAAGAAAGATAAGACTAAAGGTGTGGCGAAGACTGATACCTCAGATCCAGAGCCTGAGGGTTTGACTCTACTGGTGCCTGACATCCAGAGGACAGCCGAGATAGTCTATGCTGCTACTACCAGCTTACGTCAGGCCAACCACGGTATGTACAACACACATGTAAGCACTTTATTGATGCCCAGAGGGAAAATTCACAACAGTAGAGTAAAAAATCCAATTGTCAAAAGTCAGCAACATCACACCAGAATAAATCTTAAATTTAGTACAAAATGTAATATAGAACTTATATAATAATAAATTTCATTTTATTACTAAACATTGTAGCATCAGCATAATTACACAGCACATGTACAATGAGTGTGATTTGGAATAGACATGTGAAATTGTCACATGCAAACAAGGTCTAGCATCTCCAGTCTTGCCCTGATTACACAGCCTTTGTTGGCTGACATCCAGTGTTTTTCATTTCTCTTATTTCAACTTGATGTGAATTATTTCAGCAGGTTCCAGCTTTCCTCTCATTCTCTCTTTTTCTTTCACATCCTTAGCAGTTGTCTGTGTCCTGCCCTGTTGGTACAAGGACAAGAAAATGGGTCTCTAATTTTAGCTTATCATAAAGTCTCTCATCTGTGATTAACTGCAACCCAGAAATTAAATCATAATCACAGAAGCAATTGTTTTTTGGTTTGTTTTTTTTTTTGTAACTTGACCCAACACTGAAAGATGCAGGTCAAACATCCCCTTAGGTATTGCCAAAAAATCCTTTTAATATTATATCTGTGGCTCTGTATGGTGTCATTGATGGACTGTGCACTCCTACGGACTCTAAGATTGCTCCACAGTCCTTGGCTTCTTTTCTGAGGCTGTAACTCTGGAGATGATGGACCATTCCTCTAAGCGGTGTCCTAAGATCTAGACTTTGAAGAATTGTAAAGGGCAAAGTATATGTCTTAACTTGTTCCTGTACATGAGGATTAAATGGGGAAAAAAAGAGATTCTCTTTAGTGTACATTAGTCACCTTAAGAAGGCAGTGGCATCAATAAAATGTCCATCGCATGATGAAACATTACACCTCCCCTATTATCTTGTTGCTACACCGTACACAGTATTAATTTTCCTCCACCAAGCCATTTTGTCTAGCTCCCTCCAGAGAATTTTAATGCTCAGTCCACATAAACGACCATCTTACTGATGACTCATGCACCACCTAAGTTGGCCATTAGATGTGGTGTAAGTATGTATGTGGGGAGGGGATATGGATAAAGAACAATTTCATGTCACTTCTCATAAAGAAATGCATAAGCTAAACGCCACCTTATACAGAGGTATACGGCATGGAGAATGAGGGGCTTGAAATATGTACAATCATTAAATTAGTACAGCAGCTTTAATCTCAGAGAGAACCATGAATAGCAAGGTAGTATTGATTGAGAAGGATCATTGTCACATAATTTATTTATTGGATACTTGGATGACAGGTTATGTTGTTGTTTGTGTGTGACTTTGACAGGTTGCAGTCAGTGGTTTGCTAAAGTGACTTTTCTAATAAATAGCTCAGTGGCATACTGGCCTTGCACAGGGAGAGATGGTCTGAAGCTTATATTACTTGTGCCATAGCTATAATCCCCCATGTTGTCTTTTTCTTTAATGCTCTTAATGATTTTCTTCTTCTCACCCCTGACACCACATTCTTCTTCCAGAGAGGAAACTGGTGGAATCTTCAAGGAAAGTGTCGAGCAGGCCCAAGCCTCTGTCCATCCTACGCTCTTTAGAGGAAAAATACGTAGCTGCCATGAAGAAGCTGCAGTTTGGTAAATTTATACAGTGTTTGCTTTTGAGTGGGTTTATGTATAAATGCACATTTACACTATGCACCATCACATTTATTCTTTACACCTTAAACACAGGTACAGTACTTTTTTGTCACCAAACAGCCCCACAGTCCACTAATAACTTCTCCCTTTCGCCAAATAAAAAAACACACTTTCCTGTCTCCCTCTGCTGTCTGGTATGATCCATAATGCCTTTTTGACAGAACTCGGAAAGGAAGCAGTTTCAGGCTACGTTCCTATCCTGCTCATCCATTTGTCTTGTCCATCACTCTCCATTCATCCATGTCATGATTAATTACACTTGTTTTGCTGTGTTGCAGTTAATTTTGTATATGTAGTTTGATGTCTGAGGTAATTTTAAGTGACTTGAGTGTAAACAATGTTCAGTATGTAATGTTTCAGTGAGAATTGGATTGTAACAATAAAGTAGTCTAATTTTACCAGCATTACCACAGACAAACATGTAGTATATGAAAGTATCACTGACATTTCAAGCAAGAGCAAACCAAACTTAAATACTAGAGATCACACAAAAATGTATGCTCTTTCAATGCAAGATAAAATATGGTTTTACCTAAAGAAAGGGTATTATAGAAAATCTTTGTAGCTAGATAAATAGCTTGTACCAGAATGCTAATGTGTATGTTCCATCATTATTACTGACAAGAGAGTATGTTGTTCATTGACAAGAGATCTCAAATAAAAAAGGAAACACGGTAACATGTCCAGTAACACAATGAAACACTCTTGATACTGGTAGTAATTTGAAAAAAAAATAATAATAATAATTTTTTTTCTTTTCCTCTTTAACCTGACATGACCGTGACCACATCACTTCATGGTCAACACCTAATAGATTCATATTCCCTTTTATTGTGATATGACACTAAATAAAACCTAGTTATTGGTATTTATGTACTGTGGTCAGTATAGCAAAAATGAATATACTAAGATGTTATTCTGGGTGTTTAAAGGTGATATTTACATGATGGTGATGTGAGAATAGTTACTTTCCTATGCACAACATGAAGGTGACAGTCTAAACTCGTCTCTTTGTCCAGACACTTTTGAAATGGTCTCAGAGGATGAGGATGGAAAGCTCATGTTCAAAGTCAACTACCACTACATGTCTCAGGTGAAGAACGCCAGCGATACGAACAGTGCAGCTCGATCCCGCCGCCTTGCCCAGGAGGCCGTCACCCTGTCCACCTCTCTACCCCTGTCATCCTGTTCCAGCGTCTTTGTGCGATGTGATGAGGAGAGACTAGATATCATGAAGGTAAAATTTTACTTTGGCTGCTTCTCCTCTGTGTTAGGCCTGACACCACAGTGTGAACCTTTAAGATGGTGTAAAACAAAACAACTCAGGCATTCACAGTAATAATGTTATAATGAAACAGAGTCTCATAGTACTGTTTGGTTTCTAAGGGGACTTGATGAATAGAAACACTAGTTTGATAAATCAGTAACACTGAATGAACACTTGTATTCCATAAGGTTACTGTGTACTGTGTTACTGCCTCTAGTGTTTTTACTATATGACTTGTCATCGACATGTCCTACTCATTCCCCGAGTGCATTAATCAGCTTGTGGGGTGAGAACCATTTATTAAATGTCAAAGTCTCCTTTGCTAAATGTCAACATCCTCACTTATTTAACTCAGTTTTGGCAAAAGAACATTCTAAATAAAGACACCATCATACCAATGACAAACTCCAAAATCACTTAGAAACACACAAACAACACTTCTGCCACAATCTACCAACGTTGGCTTCTCCTCCAAGAAGCAAAGGAAGCAGAATCAGCACAAAGGGAGTGTAGTTGGTGAGGTGGAAATCTTAATCTGTAAGGGGTCAGTACATCCCTGCATCCCTGTTCCTTCCCCTAAATTCTTTTATAGCACCACTGGATTTATCCAACGCTTTAACAGTGGGTTTCAACATTGAAATACTATAATAACTTTGGTTTATGGTTTGAATATTTGTGTCAAAATTAACTTGATGCATTAGAAGGGTCCAGTGCCCTCAAGAAATATACTATAGTTGCTAAGCGACAAGCCCTGACACTACCTAAACTAGGGCAGCACGATTTGGTGAATTATTGTGGACTATATTACAATTGTGATATAATAAACCATATAAGACTGGCTGGGTTTCAAGTAAAATACACATATTATTATATCATAATGTCATGACCCTGAGTGGTCATGTCTTTATTAGATTATATAT
>OMLM01000533.1:0-11489 GCA_900302695.1 Helostoma temminkii
GAGAGACTGGGTGCATGAGGTGAGCAAGCTGCCATTTATTATTATTAACAGAAATGTCTCCCCCCAAATCACTTCTGCTACAATATGCGTCTGATCTCTATCACCCCTGCTTGTTATCCTCCCTTCTTCTTTCCCTCACCCCTGTTTTGTCCAAATTCACCATTATTATACACCAGTGACAGAGTGATAGCAGCTACAGAAATGTAATTTCACCCACAGTTTTAGACACATGTTCCCCAAGGCAGGCAGTTATGTCCCAGGTGTAACATTAAGCACCATGCTCCTTCATGTCTGCCTCTTTGTCTACGTGGTGCTCATAAAGTGCCTGTCTTTCTTCTAATCTCTGCTTCCCTGCCAGGGGAAACATTCCCATTTGTAATGACCCATGTACATCATTTGTGAGCGTTATTTGGCCGCTACGCATCCATGTGGATCGAAGTACTAGGGCAAGTAAGCAGGATGCAGCAGGGTTTGTGTTGACTACAATTTATAGGAGAACTGAAGTACCCAACCTCAATAATTAACAATGTGATATAAGGGATAGTACATCTCCATGAAATTCTTTTGACTGCTGTGTGAAGCAAGTAATATTCCATACGGTGTTGAAAACATGGTATTAATGCGCCTGAGATGATGCCAAAGCAAGCTTTAACAGCATTTAACCAGCACTGAATTTCTCCTCCTGAGCAGCTTGGCTGTTCATTCAACCTGTGAATAAACTATTCAGTGATTACTCAAGTGTAGGATTTTAAGTATATGCCTATTCTCCAGAGATTACTCATGTGCATAACATTATTTCAAAGATGGATGAAATTTGCAACAGTGTGATTCCTGTGATATCTGTCATTTTTTTAACTAACCATATAACAGCCTATACTTTTAATTGAAAACAATGCTTTATTTGAATTTTGTTCTGTTTTAAAATTCCCCAGACACATTTTCAGTGTGTATTTCTTGGGAGTTTGCATTTTTAAGAATATGGTACATCACTTTACAGTAGTCAAAGGTTATTTCTCTCATAATCTGTAATACATAAACACAGGACGCAGAAACATCAGCCACTGTAACAAAGGCTTTTTATGGGGCCACACTGGGGGAATAGTGTCAGCCTGTGCTTCAGTGAGGTGCACACACAGTTCAGAGAGAACACAGGTTTGAGGCTTTATGGTTGGAAAAAAAATCAATACATTTTGCAGGCATTTGTACAAAGGCATAGACTAAGCAGTGAATGTTGCCTCAAATCAAAGTGCTCTACCACTTTTTTGCAAGCCTATATTTCTATAGTTTGTTTACTATTTGACAGTCCCTGAGTTTATTTTATTTCCAACACATTTCATATCTGCATATACTTTCCTTTGGAAATGGTGTTCGGGCTTCAGAGGCTGTTTGCTGGTTGTTATTCAGCCTCTTTCCTCCCTGCTCCAGCACTTATTTGCCATGCCGTTTCATCCCCTCCCCTCATACAGCCGAGCACAGTTTGAGCTTTTTAAATCAGGGTTAGGCTACTGTTCAATCCCTTTCAAAATGTCCACAAAACCCTGTCTTTGGTTTGCAGGGCTGGTTAAAAGAGGGAGAGGAAAAAGTGACACAGAGGATGGCACATTAGCAGCGATGACATGGTTTAAATGCTTCTTAAAGATGTTGTTTTTTATTAGTGTGCTGATGTAACAATGTGACATCTGAACATTTGATTCAGTTAGATTTGCTGGGCTTTGATTTAATTGCAGTTTATTTAGACAGTTATATTCAACATATTAATGTGTATGAATTTGCAAATACTTTATTTCTAAAGCATAACCATAATGTGCAGGGTATAATTAACCGCTACAGTGCTGTGAAAAAGTAATTGCCCCCTTTCTGATGTATGTGTTTTTTGTTGTTGTTTTTTTATTTATTGCACATTTGTCACACTTACATGATTCAAATCCTGAAACAAATTTTAATATTACACAAAGACAGCCCAAGTAAATACAAAATTCCAGTCTTCCTTGTAGAATTGTTTTAATTCAGTCAAAATGTCCTTTTGATTCCAAAATGCACCAAACATTTCTCCAAAACTGGAAGTAGTTGTGTGAGTGAGTTGTCATAGTTTGAATAAATGGAAAACTCTGTAGTCTCCAACACTGAAAGCTGCAATATATTTAAGTGACATAGGAAGATACTTAGGGGATTATGATAATTAGTGCCTGAACAAGAGCCACTGGCTTCAAGCTTCAGTTTCAAAATTGTAGAATCACTGATGAAGTGATCCATGTGTATAAGTCACATTTCACACAGTACCAGTATTTTAACCTCTGTTCTTGTGCCTTAAGTATTGCTTCTGTATTGTTCTATAGTTTGAGATCATCTGTCGACACATGGGCATACCAGCTATCTTAGCTCAGCAAATTATATTGGTTGGGGCTGTTTTTTGTTGGTTTTTTTTGTTTGTTTGTTTTTGTTGTTTTTTTTTTTGTTTTTGTTAGGCAAAAACTTCAGTGTGCATTTTTGGGGCAGAACTATGTATATATTTACATGTTTACTTAAAGTAGTATTAAGTATATTGATGTTGGTGTCCTGTATGTCTTGGTAGGGTTGTTCACTCATATCCTGTTGGATGAAGCGGCTCAGGCCATGGAGTGTGAAACCATCATGCCTTTTGCTCTAGCTAGCAAGACCACCCGCATCGTGCTGGCTGGAGATCATATGCAGGTGAGTACAAAGTGTTAATAAGGGCAATTAAGACTCCTAGTTAATTCTTGCTTCAGTGGGGAAAATTGCAACGTTTCTCTGCTAATTTACAATCCCAAGAATTATGTAAATGCACATAACAGTGCGTTTGGTTAATTCTGTCAGACGTATGAAGAAAACCTATCTTCTGAAATAAATAACAGAAAGCAAAATTGCTGGAGATAGTAGCTATGGCAAGTAGAAGCAATAACTCCATGTGCACTTTACTATGGATTAGACTCCTTAATTGCGACTTCAAATACAGTACAGCAGAAATACAGCTCGTTTTGAGGACCAGTTCAGTCACAGATAACACAACCTTGCATCGGTCAGGCTTTCTAAGCGAACACAGGGAGTTAAAACCTAAATCCCCCTCTCTTGCTTTTTGTACAATGTACAGAATTACCAGTAGGCAGCGGATGAAGACGAAGCAACAGTCTGCAATGCAATAATTACCTAATGACTTATTGCTTCTTGCTATTTTATGGAGCAAAGGAAATGGCTTTAAAATATATTGTCCACCTGTTTTTTTTTTTTTTGTTTTTTTTTGTTTTTTTAATCAGTTAGTCTCATCCCCTCCTCCATGCACATTTCTTTACTGTTTAACAGCATAGTCTCTCTGTCGGCTACGGTGGGTGTTATCCTTTATATCTATTCTTCTCCTCACTCTCTCACTTTTGCTTCCACTACAACAGATGACCGCCTCCTTCTTTCAGCAGCGGAAAAGGCAGCCCAATGGTCAATAAAGGCCAAGACCTATTGATCATTTGCCTTTTTGTTGCTGGTGTGTGGCATCATTAAGGCTAGCTGACCATCTCTCAGTGGCAAGCCTAAATGAATATTAAAGCTAAAGATAAATACAGTAGCATTGTTATACACGGCAGTGATCAAAAGAGAAAAGGTAAATGAGTCTGTGTGGGTGTGTGCAGTTTTGCAAAAGCGTAGCCTAATTTCAATCAAAGCACATTTGGGAAATGGTCACAAATCACACTGACAACTGTCTGATCAGAGCAAAATAAACTCTGAAATAGATTCAAGGAAATGCTTTTATGCTTAAATACATTGATATTTGATATTTTTTTCCAAGGTAACAAGAACCAAATATTACGTGTGGTTTGCTCTATTCTGCCTTGGTTGGCCATGTTGGAGCAGATGATCTGTGACTGTGACTGGTTAATGAATATATGATCTGAATTTCATCAGATCACTGCCGGTGATAGCAGTTTCATAATGCTTACCATCTAATGCTTAACTGTCATATACCAAAGTCTTTACCACCTCTAGTCTCTGAAGGATTGTTATATTCCATCTTGTCAAGGGAGAAATTCTGCATAGATTCTGTACACTGAACTGGATTTCAGCTTAATAGAAAGTAAAAGGAATAAGAGGCAAAATAGAGACATGCTTTAAAAGTAACTTGGCATTTCAACTCATTCTCCCTGACTCTTTGTGCCCATCTTTTTTCTGTCCTTAAATTTGCAGCTCAGTCCATTTGTGTACAGCGAATTTGCCCGGGAGCGTAACCTGCATGTGTCACTGCTGGACCGACTGTATGAGCACTACCCCCCTGAATTCCCCTGTCGCATCCTCCTGTGTGAGAACTACCGCTCCCATGAAGCTATCATCAAGTAGGTGTGAGCCCTCAACACTGCCTTGTGTCAAAACGGTGGGAGGAAAAGGTGGATGGAGGGGAAAATACAAGCGTGAAGAGGTGGATGGGAAGAAGGGGTTGGGATGGGAAGAAAGGGGTTAACACTCATGAGTTGTCCAAAGAAAAGTGGAATGATTAAAGATGTTTATGCAGACAAAAGCTCCTTGGCAAAACAACACAAGGAGATTGAGTTGGTGTGGGCATGTTGTTGGGTGCGCTGGAGGGAAGGTTAAGTATAAACTAGGAAGTTCAGATAGAAGGCTTATCAGATACAAAGAAAGACTTTTGTGTACTCGGTAGACAAATGTCCCATCTGAGTTAGTTCAAGGTAAGCTGTCCAATGCTACAAGGTGCACACTTCTTTTTCATAGACTTGTGCGTTGGTTATACCTGCAGAACCTCACAGAGTTTAGCAATATGCCAGACTTTATTACAGGAATCTATAATATGTGCATAGAATTGGCCTAATTGGAAACATATTTTTTCTTATTGTCTGTAAATTCTGATAAATGTCTTTTGAAAAAAATTCTCATTTACAGTTCCTTTCTTACCCTCTCATCTTCTATTCTACAGCTACACATCAGAGTTATTTTATGATGGGAAGCTAATGGCAAGTGGGAAACAGCCCTCCCATAAGGACTTCTACCCTCTGACCTTCTTCACAGCAAGAGGAGAAGATGTCCAGGAGAAGAACAGCACTGCATATTACAACAACGCTGAGGTATAACATAGAAGAATGTAAACTTATAAACAAAGAAAGTAAAAATAGAGTGTTCTTATTTTTTTTATTTTTTTAAACCATCCTCTCATAAGTAAAACAAGCACATGTCTTTGACATTGGTGAAACACTCTGTCTGTGTTATTAGGTCAATTATGAAATGGGAATTTGTATTAATGTGTATTCCTGATGATTCTTGGAAGAATATATTGAATTTAAATATTAATTAATAAAAAAGAGGAAACAGCAAAAATTACAGGGATTTTGTACATATATATATTTGTAATAGATATGTATGAGAACCCCATAATTTGCTTTGGTAATCCAGATTTCCTAAATATATGTTGAACTAAATCATCATGCAGAACAAGGTTCTCCCCCCTTGGATAGAAGACAAATATCAAAGTTTAAAACATGCTCATCATTAAACTAATCACTGTGAGCTATTCCACTTTTTGATTTTGTTTACTTACTTGTTTGATACTTGTTTACTCAATAATTTATGGTGATACATTCACTATGCCTCGGTGTATACCTCAGTCTGAGATTTGACTGTAAAGAAATGCAATTTAGATTATTCTGTTGAGTTTGGTTGACTGAAGTCAAAAGCTGAGTGTTTTTTTTTTAAACCGATGAGCACTTTTTTTTCTCCACTGACTGGATCACTCACTGTCTTTTAATAATAATTGAGATGAAACCCATGAACTTAAATAGAGACCAACCATGAGCTACATTTGACACCTATGATGCATGATTTGCAGTCCTAGCTTTTGATTGGGTGTCCTGTACAATCACTTGGTTTTGATCACCGGCTGTGTCTGACCCCTAACCCTTTGCTGACATGATCCAACCAATTATAACAAGGCTGTTCTTGATTTTTGTTCCAAACTGTCGACGGTGCCAAATGAATTAACCATGTCTCATTGATACAGCACCCATGTCAAACCATTAACATCATTATCATAATCTTGTGGAATTTAAATGCATTAAAAAAATCATGTCAATTTGTTTTTATCTTTGATGGGCTAAGCTTCAAGTGGAAAACAATATTTCCTTGACAGTTCAAAGCATCTGGTACTATGCTAAAGCCCTGAACAGGAATTGAAGAACTACTCACATGAAAAACAAGAAAGAAAACAAGATATAAAAGATGACTTAAAAATGCCAACTCTGGCTTTAGTAACTAGTAGCTAAGACACATTATGGAGTGCTAGCATGATTTATAGGAGCCTGACAAAATTTGTGAGGTCTTCACATTACATTTGTGTTATCAAATGTTGTATTTTTGCAACACTATATGACTGGACAGTGATATTTAGATTCTGATAGAGTCTGAACAAAATCTAAAAATTGTAGGTTTCAGAAAGGTAGAGGGTCTTCCTAGAATGAAGCCAGTTTCCTAGAGGTGTCACATCACTTCCACTGCCATTAAGCCAAAGCTTGCTATTTTACAGCTTGATTACCACAAAAGCCTCTTTTGTTGCCCCCCCCCCACCTCCCCGCTGCTGCAACTCTTACTTGGCTCAAAAATGTCCCCACAGTTTCAGGTTGAAGTTTGTGAGAAGAGAGCATGGATTGAAGTTTGTCTCCTCTTTCTCTCGTCTGCGCAGGTGTTTGAGATTGTTGAGCGGGTAGAGGAGTTGCGTAAGAAGTGGCCAGTGGCCTGGGGAAAGTTGGATGAGGGCAGCATTGGAGTGGTGTCACCGTATGCTGACCAGGTGTTCCGCATTCGTGCTGAGCTCCGAAAGAAGAGAATGCATGAGGTCAGCGTGGAAAGAGTGCTCAACGTCCAAGGTGAGGAAAAGTGAATGTTGACGTGTGTAGTCACTGGCCTGAATGCTAAAACTATTTCCAGAAGAATTTAAATCTTGTTTTGTTTTTATTTGTAAACGCGTTAAACAAAACATAGATTTAAACTATCCATATATTTTTAATATGTATCTGTTAATTTGTTGGTGCTTAATCTAATTATTCAAAGAGTGGGAAGGGAGAATTGGAAGAAAGCTGCCTTAGTCAGTATGTGCAGAAACAAATGCTTGATTATGGTTTTCTTTCCAGCTACAAGCTCCTCAGTACAGCCATAACCAGAGCACAATCCCTGGTTGCGGCCTGCGGATCCCCAAGCACCTCATTAATATTTCTTCTGAAGCTTGTCTCACAAATGTCTATATGCAAGATGATTTTTGAGTCTCTAGAGTAAAATTGATGCTCAAATTGAGAGCTGCATTACCCTGAAGATAAATCCTGTCAAGTTTCACAGCTGTTATCAGTGCTGAGATTGCCATGACCCGAACATCTATCTTAAAGTTTCTATGATGGCATCTCCTTCTTAAAATGTGTTTTTTCAGTGGTACTTTATAAAGCAATATGAAATTTCATAATAAAAATTATTTGCAGGTAAACAGTTCCGAGTGCTATTCCTCAGCACAGTACGGACGCGACACACCTGCAAGCACAAGCAGACGGCCATCAAGCGTAAAGAGCAGCTTGTTGAGGACTCAACAGAGGACCTTGACTATGGTTTTCTTTCCAACTACAAGCTCCTCAACACAGCCATAACCAGAGCACAGTCCCTGGTTGCAGTTGTGGGAGACCCCATAGCACTGTGCTCCGTCGGACGATGCAGGTAAATACAGGCACTTAAAGTTGGAATGAACATATATATGTCAATGATGAGTCTGTGGGATCAGCCAATCAACTTTGTAAATTACTTTTTTTTGTGTGTGTGTGTGTATAACTACTACTCTGGTTTCATATGGCTATAAGATGCTGCCAGCCCCTTCCCCACAGCAACTGTCTGTTTTGTCTTAGTCACTGAAACATTTCAGGTACTTTGTTGTTGTAAATATTTAGAGTTTCCATTGTCTTACATGTTCATCTAGTTTTGGTGAGAGTTGTTTAATGGATCTCATGATTATAATCATCAAAGCTGGCCATTATTTGTCGACAGTCTGAAAGCCCGTTTTACCTTTTTATGTCTTTTTTTGCCAATATTCCCTCCTTTTTTTTCTATTTGCACATGCTTTTTCCAAGTTTGTTTTAAACAGACTTGATCTTTTATATTCAGCTCCTAAGAAGTTATCCATCACGCCGCCATCAGGGAAAATTCAACAAGAAGATCAACAAAACACTCAGTCCAAACAGGAAGAAATGGAACAAGAGAACAAAAGTAAAACTTCTTTCCATCTGTTGTTTTCTTCTGTTCTTCTTTGCAGAAAATTCTGGGAGCACTTTATCTCCATCTGCCATGAAAACTCAAGCCTTCATGGCATCACCTTTGAGCAGATCAAGGCACAGCTGGAGGCCCTGGAGCTCAAGAAGACCTATGTCCTCAACCCACTGGCCCCAGAATTCATCCCTCGTGCCCTCAGGCCTCTCCAAGTGCTTCACTGTCCTTCACAGGCCCTCCACTCCCACCATCACATGCATCCTCAGCATGGGCAGCCCACCTCCAACAAGCAAGCTGCACAACAGCAGCAGCAGCAGCAGCAGTCACCACCCAAGGTAAGATGCTTCTCAGAAAGTAGAAGTAGGAATAATTGTGTGTACTTGCATTCAAGCACATGTTTGAACATTGATCATGATTCAATTCAAACTCCCTGAGCACACACGCTGCAGATCGTTATTGTAAACTCCCTGGAAAAACAGATTCTCTATGCTGGGGAGAGACGAGGGATGTAGTGCAGGAGTTTAGGGAAAAAAAATAAAAAATTTCAGTGACATTTTAAATTCAAGTGTAGAAATACTGACAAGACAAACAAAGGAGACAAATCCATGATGATGAGTTATGATAGGTGTTGTTCCAATATTGTAGGATTTTCTGTATTAATATGCTAGGTAACAATTGTGGAAAAAGTTATTATTAGAATTTGAATAACAGTAATTTGAGTTCTTCTTGTTTTTAAACAAGAAAAATACTGAAAGCTTTGCACGTGTGAACACCAAGCACATCTAGTAAAATTACTCATCTTAATTTTCGCCATGGGTCATTACTTTATGGTCAATCATTTCAGCCCCAGGAAAACAAGATGGATACGAAATTAACTTTGCAGGTTGGCGGAAGGATGCGTTGTTTGTTTATCTCAGGTGAAATGTCTTTGTGTGTCTGTCTATCGTCCCTGCCTGCCCTGAGGTAAAGGTTAACGAAAACACCACAGCTGCCAACCTGCTGCCATCACCCACTGAGCGTAATGAGCCGCAGCTCTGCAGCATCAGCTGTCTAGAGGCCCATACTTCCTCTATCTATCTATTCTCTCTCTCCATTATCTGTCTACTCTCTCTATTTTCACATGTTGCTGACGATCTATTTTACATTTGTCCATCACCTCCTGAGCATCATTCAATCCCAAATAATCAGTCGTTCAAATTATTGTACTGCTTAACCGTGGGGCACATGAAAATGAATTACTAAATTATTTTCTAGTCATTCTGCAACTTTATTGTTTATCTTTGTGGAAATGGCTTTATCCAGTCCACTGTAATAAGCAGTGAAAACGGTAATATGGCTGAGGACAACGAAGAGTACAATTCATTAGTTGCTGTTCCTTTCACATTTAAATAGCCTGCAGTGGGTTCATTGTGTAGCAGTGTTAGTAGAAATATGCTTCAGTTGTCTCCTATATTGTGAAGTGCTCTTTTCAGACACAGATGGTGTTTTGGAGAAGCAAGATTATGGCACTTTTGGTAAAATATGTCCCAAATTAAAATGTTGTTTGGGGTTTCAACCCCAGCACAATTAGTGTCATTTTAATTGGGGAAAGATGATTTACAAGTACAATTACTGCTTTAAAAAACAAACATCATTTATTGTCTTTTAATGTATTATTATTTGGAAATCCTGATGCTTAGGGCAATATGAGAAACTGCAATTTATGATATTAAGTCAAACTTGTGTGCTTCCTCATAATGGTGGGACAGACACTCATTCTTGTGTGTGGTACCTCCCAATGCAATCTATGATGTATCTCCACTTTTCTCCATAGTTTACAACTTGTCATTGATTCCTCACTGTAATACAGCAGATCACAGCAGACCCATTATTTGAAAATTGATCTTGTGAGACAAACATTTAGCCACATCCTTTAGGCCTCTACCACCAGGGATGTCCCAATACCACTTTTTTTCCTGACTGAGTACTTACTTTTGAGTTTTTGACGATACAAGTACTTGATAATATTACAGTTGCAGCATTCTTTTATTATAAAAACTGCAGTTACTGGAAAAGTTCATTACTGCACCAAACACTAAAGCATATCGTCAAATACACCTGCTACGGCTTAGCTGGTGTGCAAACCCCAAAATAGTTTTGGTTGTAATATGAATTGTTCAAAGTCATATACCTTCTGTGAGACAGTGTGATGACGGCTGGGAATGACTTACCTGGGCTCCAGCAGCTGAGGGGGGAAAGAATCCAGCAGTTTCAACAACCAACACAATATACTGAATAAGAGCTAATGTTATTTTAATCCTGCCTGTTGTCTCTGGACATTTCCTCTCACTTCTCCAGTGTTTGATACAGTGGTGGTTGCTGCTGCTGCTGCTGCTGCTGCTGCTGCTGCTGCTGCTGCTGCTGCTGCTGCTGCTGCTGCTGGCATTTGCAAATTTTGTACTGTGTGTTGTGCTAACACTTATTTTAAAATATCTCCACACCGCTGATATTGCTCCACCTTCAGCTACCTGCTAACCTGTCACCAGATTAACATTGTGCTGTTAGGCGGTATCGGAGAAGCACAAGTACATGAGGGCAGTATTGGACACAGTATTGGTATCAGGACATCCCTATTCTCCACTGCTCAGCATATATTTTTTGACGATATCCTGTAGTAGCACCACTAGAATAAATAACTACAGGGATAGACTATGATCACCAGTTTCAGTCCAATGTCTTTGTCACTCAAGTAATATTACACATAAAATGGCAGCCAATCCAAGCTGCTACAATATTGCAGACCTTGGTCGGTTTAAGTTGATACTCACGCAGTACTCACTACATGTAACAGTAGTGAACAGTTGGTGTATTTTAAAAATTGTGCATTCTGCAGACTTACTTTTAACATTAGGGAGTTTCACATTTTCTTGCTAGACCATGCTAATAAGGACATCCTGTAGTCATATGCAAAGGTATATTTAATGCGTGTAACTCTGCATGTGAGATTTGCAGAAAAGCAGGCTGGTGGTTTTAACATTTCAAGGTTGTCTTTCAGACATTCATCTGACAGTAGAGTAAGAAATGGTAGTGTAAATATAATTATGTTATGTCCAGTTAATCCTTTCTACATAACTGTTTGAAAATGTAGAGCTAGCCCCAAAGGCAGTACTAATAGTAGTAACATAAATAATTAAAAAAAAAAAAAATTAAATAATATATGTTTTATGGAATAGATGTTATTCATATTAACCTCTTGAGATCTT
>OMLM01000533.1:18574-50266 GCA_900302695.1 Helostoma temminkii
AAGAACAAGCAGCAGCAGCAGCAGCAGCAGCAGCAGCAGCCGCCGCCACCACCGCCACCGCCACCTCAGCCGCAGACTCCCACAGAGCCCAGCCAGGTGGCAGCAAATTTAACCAAACCACCCACCATGTCCTATGCGAGCGCCCTCCGTGCCCCACCCAAGCCCCGAGCTGTTCGTCCTGAACAGGTGAAAAAGAACAGCGACCCTCTGTCCCTCCTACAGGAGCTGAGTATAGGAAGTTCAAATGGTAGCAATGGGTACTATTCCTACTTTAAATGAGTATCACCTTTCCCATGTAGTAAATAAGTCATAATATATATTTAAAAAAAGAAAAAAAAAGAAGGAAAAAACGTTTCTAAAAACACAAAAAAATAGTTAAAAGTGCATTTATAATTTGTTTCTATCAGTAGGTTTGTTTCAGCATTTTGTTTCATTTTAACCTTTTATTTGTAACAGTCATTTTTCTCCTGTTTCACATATCTGTGAAGAAAATAAGTATATATAATGAATGCATTACTGGTATATATACATACTCATTATGTATATATGAATATATACTTATATTATCTACACTTGTATATGTACGTAATGCTAAAAAAAGTAAAATAAAATAAAAAGGTAAGATTTGGTTGACCACTTAGCTACCTGCTCATCATTCCTCATTGAAGTTGGTTTTGTTGTTTTGTTACTAAATGAGTATGTTTTTTGTTTTTTTTTCTCATTTTTGAGTGGATGTCACGTCTTGATTTTCATACTACTGTCATTGTGGTAATGGACAAAAGCTAAGTGGTCAACTGACACAGAAACTACATGGAACAGTGTATAGAAGTAGATGAATTTTCCTCTAATCTGTACATATAAAGAAATAAAAGACTGAATTGTATGCCACAGACATGCCCTTAAAGTCCTGTATCATGTTAGCATTTGCATTATAAATACTTTTCTGTTTGCTGGCTTCTGATCCTTAATTCTTGGACTTCCTTATGTGGGAATCATCTTAACTGATTTTGTACTTGTTTACTAAAACAGTACAAATATTGATTCTGCCCTTATCATCATTGTCTCAGCAGTAACACTAGTGTGAACAGCGTGAAAGTGTCAAAATAGGAATAACTATGACGTCCCTCCTCCATTTGCTTTAAGGGTCAGAGAGCATCAGACATTGTCCTGTGATAAGACTTTACCCGACTGCTTCGCTTGTGGCCGATGCTCAGTCATTTTATTTAAGTTCTTTTTGTTTGTTTGCTTCATTTTATTTTATTTATCACATTGTGACAAAGCTATTTCTCCTGTCAAATTGGTTGTCAACAATTCACCAGGGAAATTGTTTCAGTAACTTCTGGATGTGTGAAATGTTTTTTGTTTTTTTTTTTTTAATCATAATTTTTTGTTCACTAGTGGACACTGAGTGTTTTTTAAAGTTGCAGTACTCTGAGGGTTTGTGAAAGTGAAGAGTGTGATGTCACGCTAGGTAAGTTGAAAAGAAGGAAGTAATCGGCACTACCAGTCGAATGTTTCTGAACACAAAAACGTCAGCATTTTTGGTTGAATCTTTTGTGTATTAACTGTAGATTAAGTGCCCTGAAATTTCAGCATTCATGTAAACAATATTGTAGGTGTGAAATCTTTTTAATTTGTATTGTAATGAAAATGGTATAGCTTCTTATCCAGTAGACAGTGCGTGATGCACATCGTCTCACAGTTTCTCTATTGTCCAAAGATCTTTTAATGTCTGAAAAATACCAACATTTAAATCAATAATAAACATCTTTACTCACTTCTAGTTTCAAATATGTAAATGAGTTCCCATTGAAATTGAAAGTAAAACACATTCTCACTGTTTTCCAGTTCCAGGACATTAAAAGATTTAATTTAAACACACTGTTTGAGATTTAACCAATAAACTTAAGTTGATGAAATGAATTATGTAATAGGCTGTTCAAAAGCATACGACTGATGGCTTGTCTGATTTTAGACTGTGCATTATAAGAATGACTTGGTTATGTCTTGGAAGTTGTTCCTGGTCATTTAGAGAATTAAATGATTCACTTCATCATTCTGATCTGATTGAGATATTGATACTACAACAGCAAGTGGATGAAGTCCTGTTTAGTTGGACAAAGCTCTGGCCACGTTTTTATCTACTCTATCGACATGTAATTCTCTCTTGCCCCTAAAACACACATGATGAACAAGAAGTTATGTTTGTTATTATTGGGTAAGAACACATGGCTACATGCATGTGAGCTTCACTGCTAAAATAGTGAAGCTCCCATTCTGGTAAAATAATAATTTAAAAAAAAATGCATATGCTTATAGCGTATATATCTGCTGATGTTTTTTCTTCATGATGAAAACAATGCTGGGTACGGTCATCCAGTATTGGGTCCTGTTACATGCTCATGTATGATTCAGTAATTGTTAAATCACCTCTATCACATTTTGAAATTGGTATAATTGTAATAAAATCTTCCCGCTGTGTCACAGCTGTCATACAGCAGTTAGTCACTGTTAATCTCTTCACTAGAAAGCTTATAGCTTGCAGCTAACATTTTAGATGTGTTTTGAACAGTCAGCAGAGAGCTTCACACAAATAATGGTTTGATTTCAAAGTTTTGACATTGTAATTCAAAGGTCCAGATTTTTTGACATAGTGGAGAACAACGCATACTTGTAAATATGCATTTTATAGGTATTTCCAAACAAGAACTTTGGGAGCGCCTCAATTTTGTAGAAGCTGTTCAAAGAAGAGGTATGCCCTTTTTAATTATGCAAATTCACAAAAAAAATAATAGTCATTCTAGAAATGGGCAGCAACAACCCAGTTGGTAGTTGCAACACCTTGTTGTAATTTTTTAGATTTTTTCTTTTCTTTTTCAAAGATGGTGTCTGACTGGTTTGACAAGGAGCAGAGTTTATGTTGCAACTGTTAAGATGACTTATTTCACTGTAAAATACATATTTTAGCTATATGTTGCTGGATCTGTCCTGTTTTCACTTCACAGCTGTAGAACAATCAACATGGATTTTATTTTAAATGTGAAGACTGTTTTCATGCATGTTAAGATGACCTGGCTACTTTTTTTTCTTTTTCTGTTTGTATTGGTTTGTGGATGGAAAAAAAATGAAGATTTTGTTCAACTTACACAGTCAAATCTTGGTATATTATTTGATGTGTACAATGCTTTGTGACATTATTTACAAAACTATTATGATATTTTACTAACATGTCAATCCAATATGTAATGGTCATGTAAGTTCATTATTTCTACAGTTAGCAGGGCTAGAGCTGAGGTTGCTCCCTGGTGTGTGTCCACTTTGAGGTTTTGGACATTTTTATTTTCACATAGCAGTTGTTTACTTATTTCTCAAGTCGTGCAATACTAATATTTCACCGCTTCTTCAGCTACACTTTTATTTATATTTGAAGCAGAAATGATTGAGCCAAAGACATTTAAAGGGATTTTATTTACATTTTTTGTTCGTTGCTGTTTTATTTTTAGAGCTTCGTATTTAATACACATCTCATTGTTTTATTAAACATGCTTGAAATTACTTTTTGTTATGAAATGAAGGGTACTTACTCTTCAATTGAAGGTGGATTTGAAATGTTTTCTAAGATTGCCCCATACGGTATCTACATTTATGAAAAGAATCAGTTTTTTTCCAAACCATTTGGTGTGTGTGTGTGTGTGTGTGTGTGTGGCACATGGTTTGGGAGCAACCTTTTGCCCAGCCAGTAGAGAGCACTGTGTTCAGCCCTCAGTTAACGCCACATCTCTACCTGTTATCTGTTTGCTCTCCTCTGTTCTTCCCTCGCTGCAGTGAATCAATGACACACCTGTTGTCCCAGCCTCCCAGTCCCATTGGTTCCTCCCTTGTGGATACAAAATAATGAATAGGTCTGTTTTATTATTCTTCATTTCAGTTGGTGGTGGTTATAATAAAGGATTTAGACTGTGTTTAAAGGTTTATTTTCTTTTTTTTTTTATTTGTTTCTCTATTAAAGTGTTTTTATTGAAATTGCTCGAATCCTGAGTTTTTCTTCTACACAATTCTGATTATTTCAAGACTTGCATGAAATCACGTGGTTACATGAAGCTGTAATGGTGTTTCCATGTATCCCACTGTGTTGAATGCAGGACATAGGCCATACCAACCCATGTTTGTATATAAAGGTTTTCTGACTTTAAATTGAATTTAACTTTCATTATTAAATAATAACTGGAAACCAGAAAAAAAATGCTTCTTTCTGACATCTGCCTACAGAACATGTGAAAATGGTAACGTCACCAGCAGCGTCTCCTTTCGTGAGCATCCTCTTATTCTCTCATGTCAAGTGTTAACTCTTTTCGCTCTGGTTCGTGGAAGCAAAATAAGCCTCTGCACAGTGTTGTCACAACATGACACGAGTTTTCCAAAGCTTATCAAGATTTAATTTTCATTACAAAGTTACAGCTTATAACAAACACACTCACACAGAATCTGTTGCATTCCAAAATGGTTTGATTGCATGCTATATTCAGTGAAAAAGACAAAAACATATGACTAAAATATATAATGTTGGCCGAGACTCACTTTGACTTTACTCCAGGATAAATATTACGGTTACATAATTTAAATGCTTAAATGTTCACTTCTACATGCATGGCCAAAATAATAACAGTCATGGCAGCGAGTCTGTGGTTGGGAGACTAAGTGCATCTCACAGTATCCACAGCTATAAAGCTTGGCAAGTACAGACCATGAGCTCACTTAGGTTTTATGTTCACTGTACATTTGCTCTGCTTAGTAAAAAAATGCAGTAACATGGCCGAACGCAATGCATCACATGGGGCATGAAATGAACAGAGAATTTTTTGTTTGGTTTGCTAGCAATCAACAAAAAGTAAAAGGCCCAGTATGTGCACCTGCTAGAACTGAACCTTTTCCAGCATGATCAGTGCCGTGCAGTGACTGTGTGGGTGTTTAGCATTCTGCCTGTCACACACACATAAATCTGCTCTGTGCTGCCGCTTTGCTCTAAATCATTTACCCACAAAGGTCTTGTTTGGATGGAACATGCTTTTAAGATTCATTAGAAATATACAATGTGACATGGAGAAGAGATCTTCACTTGTCTTCTTTAACTGACATTTATTGTAAGTGAGCGATTCCTCGAGACACTCCATACAAAAATCAATGGAACATTGGATATTTACAAGATACCTAAAATTAAGGTACCTCTGTGTCAGGGCATTATAGGTTTTACTATATTCTAAAAGTGATAATGCTTTTATGTCTTTTTATTTAAGGTGTGAATGCTGAAAACATACTGTATGAGACCAGATAAAACCATGGTCACATAACTTGTAATCAGTTGTTATATTTTTTCCGTATGTGCCAACGGTAGAGATGGAAATAGTAAGGGGAAAAGGAGCCTTGTGTCAGTGCTTTTAGATATTTGCAAACATCATTTGACCCACGTCTGCTGTTATGGAGCAGTATTTAAGCCACAGGTCGTATTAAACCACTGGTCTCCAACACACATCTCACAAAAGGCCCATATTCAGAGATTTCTGTATAATTGTAAGGAAGTACATTTCCATCAAAATCTAGTCCATCCACACCAGAGTCAGTTTCTGTCATCTTGTTCTTGAAGTGAAACTAACACCTGTACTTAAATCAAAAGACACATCCTGCATTCTTGCGTCTGTCTACCGATCACTCTACTTGCTCCGGCTCTGCGTCCATGCAAGTCTCCCATGGATTTCTGGGCATCTGGGGCATGGAGAGAATCAGGAGGGCAATACCACAGAGAAAGAGAAGGACAAAGCCGGTGCAGGCACAAGCAAAGGACCAGGCGTAGTAGTATTCAATCCAGATTGTGTCCTCGCTCTCAATCATTCGTTTGACTGATTGACGCATCACTTCGAGTGAGATGAAGGAACAGAGACCTGGGAAGGAGGGAAATGTGTAAATATAAAATACGTAAAACAAATTATGGTGAAAGGACTGCAGATTGTTGTTCTCTAAATGCAAAGGAGATCTTTACATTTTGTTGGTTGACTAAACCCACCTGCAAATGCGAAGAACATGCCAGCAGGTTTGAGGAGGTAGTCTCTTCCTTTGCCTTTACCGGTACATGATCCCAGCAAACAAAGAGACCCCAAGATCATGAAGGCCAGACTGAAGATGGCGATGGCTGCAGCAGAGATGTTATACTCTGGAGGGAAGGAACACAGAAGGTCAGGCTTTTTGGCATCAGATATTTTAAGCTCCTCCTTTCTCAGGAGTGGGCTAATACTAATTTTCCGAATGAATGAGTTTCTACAAGTAAATCATGGTATTTGGTTGCAATAAGAATATAGAATAGCCAAAATCTTCTCATTCACAAATATACTGTACTAAATGAAAGTACTTTGGTACTTTGTGTTTACAGATACAGTGTGTCTGTGCAACAGTAACAGCAGCTGCCGTGTTTTCCTGTGCAGAAAGGTGGCAAGGCCTTTGATCTGCTGCCTGTTCGCCTGTGAGCTGTGCCCAGGGGAGACGCACTGCTTTGGGGGAGAAAGCCTTCATCTTCTCCTGGCATAGGAGGATGGGCCCCACCCTTAACACTGAAAACACCAAAGTTTCTTAGCATCAAAAGTGTGGTACAGTAGTAACGACATTTCAGTCATACAGGGCTTGAACTGATGAAAGTTTCTCGGTCCTCAGAAACATGAAATTAACATAGGACAGAAGTCAACCTGGTAGCTTGGAAAAAACACAGTATTGTATTCAGTCAGGCCAAAAGATGTCTAGGTCTGAAGCAGCAGCAGCAGCAGTATTGCTAAATATGTGCTTTGTTAGATGCTGATGTTTCTGAGATAAAATTACACACCGTAGATTTGATCTTTATGTGTTTGTACAGTATTTACAGCTGTTTGGATATGAATATATTCCTGCTGTATGTACAGTGCTGGTTTAAGCACGAGTTATTTTTGTACATATGAGCATGATGTTCTTCAAATGTGAAGGCATATTTTATTATAAAAAAGGGCCAGAATTTCAAAATGTGGTTTAGTTTTCTCTCTTCACTAAATCTATAGCACATGTTAAACTTTATCTTTGTATCTGTGCCTTACTTCACAGAGGAATTTTATGTTTAGTTCATTCATTTTAACATATTAATAAATGAACGAGATTCTCCAAATGCCCACATCCATTCCTACAGCATCAGTGGTTATTCTGATATTGCAGTGTTTTTTATTACACTTCATTTGTTTTGTTTTGTTTTTTTCACTTGCAAACTCCCTGTGACAAATAACATTGTGATTCCCTGTGGTAACATACGTATACTTTGCTCATTCAGCCATATGCAGCATTATGGTATAGCCAAATGGCTCGGTCAAGAGTGAATAACACTAAAGGGAACGTAGGTCACTGCTGCCATCATTTCAGCAAACTTGCAGTGTGTTTCTCAAGGGTTAGCCATCAGCACTGTGATGCACATGTGTATGTGTGTGTCTGTATGTGTTAGAGCATTACTTCATGTACATGCCCAGTTACATGTACATACTAATAATAGAATCTGACAGTTCTCCACATGTGCTCGGCCCCTTAACACACACTACATGGGAGATCTGTCATACAACATGCCTGAACTGGGCTCAGTACGACCATTAAAACAGGGTCACTGAAAATAGGATGGAAAGAATAGGAAATGGAAGGAGTGGGGGCAGGGACGAACACAGCTACGACACGCTGACTGTACTGTACATATACAGTACCGTACTCTTCCTAAGGCACATGTGCAAAGCCCTGTCAGCTTTGTATCAGTACACACTGTGAATTCTGTGACTGTAGTGACACAACTATGACCCCACTTGGTGACCACCATGGTCTATATTTTCAAAAAGCATTAACATACATGTAACATCCAGCATAACAAAAATGTCCGAGACACAGTATCACACTATAAAAAATGATGTGTATCATAGTGTCTACGTACACATGGGCTCTGATTTTGAGATGTTTTACAGCAGGACATGACGTGTTGCCACTTATGGCCTGTGTAGCACTTTTAGTCACATTTGTACAGGTGATTTAGAAAGTGAAAGGGAAACACAAACTCCTTTCACTGAGGACTTCTAAATGTCTGTTTTATCATTGGCAGCTGCTTGAATACACAAACTGTTCTGCAGTCAGAACTGAAGCATGAACAGGTGAGGTCAGTTGAGATACCGTGATGCCGGACGTTTGATGTTCAGCTTCACACAGACTGTGAATGTTTTAATATTCCAAACAACATATTATTACAAGATTATTATTAATGTTTTCCTCCTTTCATTTTTAGATAGGATGAAAGAAAAGTAACCGCAACAAGACACACAGTGACAGAAACTTACCTTTTTGTGTTTTATATTCAAATATCTCAGCATCTTGCCCTGGAGTGAAGTGCCTGAAGTAAGTGCAGTTTTCCTCTGTGACAAGAAAGAAAATAGTTTTAATTAAGGGTTAAACCTGCGTCAACAGATTTTTGACCTCCTACACAATATGTTGTTTTTATCTTATACATGTTCTGTGCATAAAATTTACGAGAGCCTACAAAATGTAGTGGACACATGACTACAATAAGTCATTTACTGTTTTCAGTTCTGATCTTACTTTATGTTGGAGCCATGTTTTTTATTCTGAATCTCTGAACACTTTCACACCTCCGTTCAGGCTTTGCCCCAGATACTTTTGCTGTGCTATACTCCACCTGCTGTGGTGTGTCGTGTGCTACTTTGCACTGCCTTAGATCTATCTAACATAGTTTTTGCAAATGCCTCTCACACACCGACACCCCCAGGATAATATTCCCACTAATATTGCTGCTTGATGTCAAGCAGGGTCCTGGTCTTCTTTGTGTGGTCTGACTATCAAAGTAAAAACGATTACAACAGACATCACATTCAATTTTTCTCTGGCAGATGAAGTGTTAAACCTTGGGGATTTGCGCAAATAAAGCCAGGCTGCTTTATGTGTGTGATCACAGTAGTTTGGTAGAGTAAGAGTAAATACGCTGTCATTTTGTGCCAAGTGTAAAAAAAAAATCCACATACACACACATTTGGATCAAGTGTGAAGTCAGGCTTGGTCCTCTGTCAGATCTTGCTTACATTTGACTTATCTCACACTACATAGTCCCCATTGGGCTTTAAACATATGCATGGTTAAAAGTGGTGGATGAAGTACGCACACACTCACACTTAACATCTGAGGCTTTACCACATGAAAAATGCTTCTGAAAGCAGAAGAATATACTGGCAGTAAAAAAAGATAAGACCTTCACTATTGGTTTGGGTGATAACATTTGAAGACAGTGAGAAAAGTTCTGCGTATAAAGCAAAACCTCTCATTAATCATCATCACCATCTCACTAATCTCATTCACAGCCATTTGCATGTCAGTTATCTTGCTTATGCTATGACGTCCTCACGTGTGTGTGTTCTTAATCCCCTTTTCCATACAGTCTCACCATAGGACATCAATGAAATACTTTCATGTGGAAATATGCAGCAGCTACATGCAGTAGCTCGATGACTAATGCTTGGATGGTTGATCATTTCCCCATGTAGCCTAGAAACCATGAAAATGAGCTAAAAGGGATGTCAGGTGGCCCCAAAAGGAAATAACATGCAGTTATTTAATATAATAGCAAACACAATATTTCTCGACCATATTTTTTCAAACCAATTTAACACTGCAATGTTTACAAGCTCTCCCTGTGAAATTACAGGCTTTTATTGCTGTGTGCCATTCTGTGTGGGCCTACACACAACAAGATGTTTTTATGAATGAGGACAGGGACTGGCTATCAAAATAAAAGAAAAAAATACAGAGGTTGTTACCAAGCAACGAGATCCAGCATGTTTCAATGTAGAGGGGTGCGACAGTGTTGTTGGACTTCTCAGTCAAACCTTGTGTTCAAAAACGAGGCATATATGTTTGAACACTCATTTCCCAGGACTGTGAATATTCATATTGTTCAAGGAATACGAAGCCACCCTTCCACCATCTATTTTATCACATAAGACAAGTCTTTCAACAGCAGGAAACATAGTCTCTGGGTGACTTCTTTTTTAGATCCTGGGATGAAAAGTGGAAAAAAAGTGGCTCTTCATTCACTATATGCATATCTGGTTTGTTATGTATGTTTAAGTGGAGCCACTCGTCATTTATCAAACCTTCATGTGGATGCTTGGAGCTCATTATCTGTATCAAGCAGCTTTATTCCTACAAATGACTCTATATGTGGTGCCTAATTACTCCCTTTTTATACCATCTTCAGAGTGCAAGCTTCAACAAAAATCTGAGGACAAGCTGGTGGTCATGAATTAATCTGTATTCATCTGTGGAAGCATACCGCCACAGGCGCGCACACACACACACACACACACACACACACACACACACACCCTGCTAGGCTGACAAGCTCTGTAAACCCTCTCTTGTTCCTAATGGGGCGATCTGTCATCTTTCCTAAGATCAGGTGAGGACATTGGATTAGCAGCATCTCTGCACATTGTCATGTCACGGCAGCACCTTTTATAGCTTTGATGTGCACTGTCAATCCATTTTGTCTAGTTTATTTAAGTTTGAGACCACTGAGCCAGTGTTTTCGGCTGTGCTATTTGACTTTTATAACCTTCCTCATTTTTAGGATTCAATTCAGCAATTGCAAATAAAGACAACTTCAATTATGTTGTTACAGGCTCAACTGTGTCCAGGCCACCAAAATTACACAAAAAACTTTTGATAAGTCATGTGAAATATATGTATCTATTTTCAACTACTTTATTTTGCATTGCATTTCTGACACTCCTATACCATTCAGTAGCTGTAAACCAACAATAGCATAGCTGACACGTCTATATAAGTGTTAAAGACATAAGTGGCAAATTCCTCCTCCCTATATACGATGTCTCTTGAGCTCCTATAAAGGCAAAATACCAGTGGTTCCACTTGCTTTTTGAACTATGTGTTCCATCCCCAGGGAGTGTAAAGTAATTTGAGTTGCTATGTGGTCTACTCAGAGATGTGATTCTGCACAAAGGTCTCATGGGAATAGTTTGGTGTGACAGCAGGCCTTAGAGCTATGCCTGACTCTACCAGAAGCCCCTGTCACTCAGATGAATGCTGGACTTGGAACACTTGACCCTCACAGGCTCCACCCAAGACAGCTGAGTATTTACGTGGCCTATATTTACAACTACAATGTCTGCCTGCTGCGCGGTTTACTTAATATCATAGTTTCCTGTACCTTGAGCTGTGGCAGATACGTTATAGTGATCGCCATTCTTTGCTTGCTGTAGGCAAGAGCACAAAACGTCAGAGCACTAAACTCGGAGTGCTAGCAGCACACGGTGAGCAACAAGATGGAGGAAGGATGTAACTTCGCTGATTAACAGACTATCTGAGGTTTTCATTTATAGCTCACAGCAATTCTAACATCTAATTTAATAAAGAAACTCCATCATGAAAAGAAAGCAGGAAACAGTATAATACTGTAATACAGTATAAACACCTGAAACTAAAGTAATTGTAATAAGGCAAATGTAGGTGTGGATGTAACTCTCTTTCTTAGAGCTGATGCACCATAAAATGCAAGTCTGCATTATACACAAAAAGAGTCACCATCTGTGCTTTGTCAGCATTCAACCTAAACAACAACTCAGCCCATATTTTCCAGATGAGTGGCTCTGTCATCAACAGGCCCTCATCACACTGTTTAAGTTCTGCTACGGATCAGGGTTTGACACATCTCTGTAGAAGTGCAGCTACGATAAACAAGAATATTCCTCTCCAAATACAGTTATTGGGCTGGGAGTAACCCCTGGAGTCTGACTGGACACCTACTAGATTTATTTACTTACTTACTTACTAAGCTGCCAAGGTGGCCATCACAAATCACATGTATTGTTGTAGGTGGCTTGTTAGCAACAAGTGGCTGGTAAGAAGAGCCCAGGCTCTTTGTAATAGAATAGAGTTATTACGTTAATCAAAAATTGCAGATGAATTTCAGATTCGCTTGTCATTTGCCACATGCTGTCACAATCTGAAGAATTCCCAGCTGGATGTCTGGGTGGGTCAAGCTGATTTAGCACAGTCAGCACATGCCTGCAAAATGAATCCCCCTCAGGCAGCTCAGCTGCTCCTGGAAGGGCCCTGCAGTGCACACTCTGTCTGGGCTTCCCAAAAGTCTACTAGTCACCATCACCATTAGTCTGGAGATATTTTGGGAGTTTCTTTCAGCTTTGGGAGTTGGGCAAATTTGGTGGGAAGTCCCAGCTTATTTATGTAACATCACACGCATGCTCAGATGACAATCAGCTGTCAGATAATTGCTTCTCAGATAACGGTCAACCATCATCCTACAGATGAGTGATTTAATTTCACTGAGATGTGAGTGACTACTGGTGAGGAACAGCTCTACACTGTTCACATGCAGTTTATTCAGTTACAGGCTGTTTTATCGAATCAGCTGTAAGAGCGTCTGTTATCTCACAAGGTTTATTTTCAGACATTCAGTCCTTGTGTAAGGACACAAGACATATTATCTCACATTATGTTGTGTTCAGTAAAAGTAATGTAAATTTAAATAAAATTCTGCATCACATTTCAGAAAATCATGATTTGAATTATATGTGTTAATTATTGCTGTCAAATACAAATAGAGTGGCGTTTGATCTGTGGCTTGGATTGCACCTCATTAAATGTTGCTTTTGGACAAAACTACCTGCTCGATGAATAATGTACAAGTTTACTTGAGAAAAAAATAGATATGCATGCCGCTGTGGTTCCCTCTAAAATGTAGTGGAGTAGAATAGTAAATAAGGTAGCAGTAACAGTGGCATTTATGATGTTTCTATTTTTTATTTGTTTATTTTACTGGTTCAGCTGACACTCTGGGTACTAACTAAATATACCACTTTATTAAAGATTTATGCTGATAAATAATTAATAGAAAGCTTAACTGTAAATACATGAAGTACCTCAAAAATGTATTTAAGTACACAGCTTGTGTAAACACACTTAGTTATGTGCCAGATCACTGAAGACACTGTAGAGTGTCTCTGCCTGTGACAGGTGCAGTCGTGTTGTGTCAGTAGTCTGCAAACTCTATGTCTTTAAAAAGACTGGAGGCACCAGTCTATAGAATCAGCTGTTGTAGTGTTTACTGTTGGGTAAGAAGAAGCCTGCAGCCTGTCAGGACTCAGTGGCTCATTCTCTACTGTGGTTTGGTTTAGACTTGACAAAAAACTGATAGCTGTGGCATCCTCTCAAGGCCTTGTCATGGGGCCTGGTCTGTCTAGATGTTGTTTCTACAATGGCTCTGATGTTTGTCTAAAGGAGAGTCGGGGGCATCACCTCGCTGTTGACTACAACTTTACAGATTTGGAAATCACCCTGATGCTTTAGTCTAAATTCAGAGCGATCCCTTGTTTACACCGTGGCACTAATAGCACGGAGTTATCTTTCTTCAAACGCTTCTGATGTCTAATCTAGCAGACATCATGTGCTGTCAAATCCTGAAAACATGGTTCCACAGACATTTAAATATCTTTAAAGAAAAGCTTTCTGTTGTTTGATTTAGACATTACAACATATCTGCTGATCCTGCATCAGGACCTCTATTCTTAGTAGCTTCATACTCATCAGCACTGGACTGGGTTGAACAGAGACACCTCACAGTCAGAGACAAACAATATTCATACAGTATAGATAAATGGCACGGAAACAAAAAGTCTCTAAGCCATTTATCAGGGACAGACATTTATCAGAGACAGTCAGAACGTCTCCATGATATTTATTGGTTTTATTGTCATTTTATCTGCCAGGAACAGAAAAATGAGGTTTTTGCTCAGATGTTTTCTTACCTCCTGGCAGGCTGATGGGTCCGCAGCCATGCCCCTCCACGTAGTTTTCCGAGCTCATGTAAATGTGCTTCTTGCACAGCCTCCACAGGCCAAAGTGGGCCGCCTCACAGGTATCATTGACCTTATCCACCCGCGGGCTGAGCACTGCCCAGTGGTCCGTTACCACTGCAGTGAACATGCAAGCCATACCCACCAGCAGCACGAAGATGGCAATCTTTATCTTTGTGCGCTTGTGCATGGTTCCAGGTGACGAAATTTCTGTTCAGTAAATATTCTTCCCCCGTTATAATAAATAAAATTGGATGTTCTGCAGTGTGGAGACACTGGTTTGTGTCCCAGGGGCTTCTGTCCACAGTGACTGCAGCAAGCTTCCCAGAAAGTCTCCTCTCTCCCTCTGTGTCTAAGACTAGTGTCTTCTCTCCCCTTGTCGCAAATCTGTGTCTCCAGTTCGAAGGGAAAAGGGCCAGACTGCTCCTGTCCTAGTTTCAAGTCCCCCTTTCCCCTGCTCACAGTGAGCTGCTGCACAACTCAGGGGCTGCAAGTTTATACTTACAGCTGTTGAGGTAGATCAGGAAAGTTGATGACCAAACCAACTGTCTGCCTTGGTGGGCAGTGGGTGAGGGGGCTGCTGCATGTGTAGCTAAGTGTTTTTCTGGTGAGGCTGGGTTATAAATGTGACCAGTGAGTCAAGCTGCTATCCAATTACAGTGCCAATGGGTGGAGAGGTGTACCATGCTATATGAAATGGACTAGTCCATATTTAAATGCAAACATTCAAAATGCATTTTGATTGTGTAGTTTTTGAGATTTGTGATTGAATAGTTTTACTAAATTGTAGTTTCTAGCCAAGTGTTTTCACTGGCACCTCCTCAACGCGGGTTTCTCTCTGTAAACAATTTATAAGGAATATGTGGATGTGTTTATAGAGAGCATGGTGCAGCTGTTGGGCCGTAGAAGAGCTTCTGTGATAAAACAACACTGCTTTTAGTAATCCCTGTCAAGATGCTCACTTAACACTACTTCTTACAACTCAGATGAAGTTTTAAATCATCAAGTGTTGTTATTAAGATGCTCAATGTGTCATCTTTACAGTGTCCAGGTAAAAACTTAAATTCATTTTCCTGCTCACCTGTCTGAACACCACAGAATTTACTTAAAGGCTTAAAACGTGAAATTAGAAACATAACATTTTTCAGATTTTTGTTGCACTATAGAATGTGTTTCATTTCATTTAACAAATGTTCTACACTGTTACTGGAGGCAGGTTTTTTTTCTCATGAAAATATGGCTGTTAAAATGAGTCAAGAAGAACTTCACTACTGTACTTCAGATTATGTAAAAACCTCAAAGGTGTGCTAATCCCTTTGATAAGTCCCCTACAGTAAATCACCTTGGTATGTCTCTGTTTATCTTTTTTAAGCTTTGGCCCACTTTGAGTCTCTTTATAAGAATTATGACCCACTTCCCCTCGGTGTGAGTACAGGCTTCAGTGAAAGTCAAAAAGTACTCATGGAAACAAAAGTAGTACTTGAGAAATATACCTGCAAACCTGCACACACAACAAGCTGACATAAATGTAGACTCTAGCTGAGAGGTCTCCATCTACACCCACTTATGTTCCAGAAGGTACTATAGTGCCTTCACAGACCTCCTAATCTTTAGGGAAACAATAATTTTTCCTATCACTCTCTGTTTCTGTTTTCTTTCTTTCTTCTTGCCAGTCTAAAAGAGAGGCAACCTGTAACTAAGAGACAAGTACAGATTTTGGTGTCTTGTCCACGGACAACTCAGCATGTAGCCAGGAGGAACCAGGAAACCATTAACCCTGGGGTTGGCAGACAGTTGCTCTACCAACTGAGCTATGTGCCACCGACTAATTGTCCTGTGGACAGATTGTCCCACCTGTGCATCTCTGCAGCTCCTCCTCTAGAGTTACCATGGGCCTCTTGGCTGCTCCTGACCTGTCAGTTTGGGTGGACGGCCATGTCTTGGTAGGTTTGCAGTGGTGCCGTATGCTTTTCTGATGATGGATTGAACAGTGCTCTTTGAGATGTCTAAAGTTTATAATGTTTTATAACCTCCACAACTTTATCCCTGACCTGTCTGGTGTGTTCCTGGTCTTCATGATGCAGTTTGTTCACTAATGCTCTTCAACAAACCTGTGAGGCCTTAAAAGAACAGCTGTAGCTAGACCCTATTTACTAATTAGACAACATCTGAAGGCAGTTGGTTTGACGGGATGTTATTTAGGGATATCAGAGTAAAGGGGGTTGAATACATACTGTACGTATGCCACACTTTTCAGAATTTTCATCATCTTCCTTCATATAATCCCAATAACATACATTTAAGTTTGTGGTTGCAACGTGACAAACTGTGGAAAAGTTCAAGGGGTATGAATACTTTCACAAGGCAGTGTATCTCTTGATTTGAATATTTTGTATGACTTTAGTGAAGCTGATGCAGCAGTAATAACTGTAGCCTCACAGGAAACAGTACTGGGATTCAGATCTGATTTGCTGAGTTTTCATATTGTTCCCATATTGCATCAGTGTGGTAATCTTTAATTGTTCCTCCGAGATGTATGAACAGAAATTACATGGCAGTTCAATGTGATTAGCAGGATCTGCAAACGTCTCCTCAGCTAAAGTGGTAAACATGCAGAGTGAATGTACCTATTCACTCTGTTCACTCTAAGCTGCCCATTGGAAAATTGTGACAAAAAACATTGACCCATCCTGCATCATGGGTAAATGCAAACTGGCGCAGGCTGGAATTACTCCTTACTTTGAACTACTCTTAGAAAAATGGTAAACCAATATGAAACATCACTGCCCTGGCTATGTAGCCGTGCTTGATCAAAATATCTTTACAACCGCATATCAGTCTATTTTGGTTTTAGGGGCAGTGCCTTCTTAATGCTTTGTAAGCCTGATTTATAACAGATATATTCCAGAGTGTTTGATGGTAAAGTGTTGAGTGAGGCTGAAGAACATGAGAACAACAATGACATTGTTTATTTCTTATGATATTACATTACATTTACAGGTTCCTTTTTAGGTCTGAAGCCGTGCGTTGTTTACTTGTTTGACAGACACTGAATTCTCACGTTTGACAAGCGGTTAATTAATAAGTCATTTCCCAGAGAAACATACTGAACAGTCACTTTCATGCTTCTCAAAATGTGTTTTTTCATTCTTCTGACATGTTTAGTGATGGCAGTGAAATAATGAGCATCAATCACTGACCTCAGAGACATTGGCTGGTCCAACGTTTGACCTGTTATTGCATTGAGTGCGTCTGACTCCTCAGGAAGGCTTCAAATATCTTCCAAGGGAAATAACCTCATCCTGTGGACTGATGGTGCGGGCTGAACCGCTAAACTCTATTGATTGTAATCATAGAGGACACAAGACTACATTGATTACAGATTGTCATGACTGCATCTCACTTGCACGGATAATGCCCTAATGTTACAGCCAAATAGTTATTGATCACTTTGTTTAGAAGCTAAACTATATTAATGGTTTTAATTATTGGGCAATTATCCTTGGTTTAAGGTGATCATAGCCAGTGTTAGTTTGTCTCTACAAAGTTAAAAGGTTTTGACACAGGCCCAGTCCAGCTTTAGATTTATGACAGTGTGGTCTTTGCATACAGACCAAAATGTGTAAACCTTTTGAGCAACAATGTGGAATTCAGTCTGTTTTATGACTGCAAATAGTCATTTGGGCTTCAATATATTCAATATTGAAAACACAATTAAATATTTATAGTTTTTAAAATTTATAAGCTTTCACTGATGCTGTTGTGTGAGTGTGATACATTTTCCTTCTATGTCTCTGTAAATGTTATTAACAGGGAGCTATTTTGTTTTTACAGTTGTTTCGAGGTGTAAATACTGAAAGCAGCCTCCATCTGCTGTGCTGCTGTCTGCTGCTTTTCAAGTGAAGCAGTTAAAATGTAGTATTTTTATTTTAAACATACTGATGGACAGGACAATGGTTTAAAAACCATAATATTTGTTTATACTCTTTGCCATTAAGTTGTTATAGTTCAAGGACCTGGTTCAATTGTTGTTGTCTTTCTTGAGTTAATTGTGATTGTGTTATAAATGTGAGTTCTATGCTATCAAACCCTGACAATAGAGAACTATGCACGCAACATGTGAAAAATAATCACAATGGTGTTTCATCTCTTATTAATAATACAGATCATTCTTACTCTTGTCCTTAGATCTTTCAGGGCTGAACAAAAACACACAGAGAAAACTAAACACAGATATTATATTTTGACTTTGTTCCAGGATGAGACCCCATTTTTCCTATGCAAGAAGTTCACCAAAATCACCACCAATGTTTTTGGCCCACAGAACTTCTGCACTGAACCAGAGCAGTCATCCTGCATGGTCAGTGGATCAGTGCCTGGTCTGTCTCACCACATGCATAAGTAGCTGTACAGTGTTAGACATCTTGTCCAATGTCACTTAAACTTAAACCCCATAAGATAAGAAAGCACCTTGAATGAAGCAGCTGCCCATAACAATTTCTCCCTGTGTTCAAAAAGAGTCTATAATTAAAAATTTGATTAATTAAAATAAATCAAACTCATGTTCCATTTCCATTCGCACTTTTTTATTTCATAGTGATTTTTCAGTAAAATGATATATTACAAAGCAAAATATTTTCAGTGTGAACATGGCAATAATTGAAGATACTTGTATTTACAGGCTTGGTAGTACAATATTAAGCGTCAGTGATATACAGCATGGCATTATTTTAAAGAAAGTTCTGAACTGAGACAAGCAATGTAAACATGTAGACAGGAATGACAATTATGGTCAAAGTTTGTGGAGAAGAAACCATTGTTCATTTCTGCACTGTAAAATAATTGTCTATGTTTCCTTATGTCATGATAATACTGATGTTTCTTCTGTGTCATCGCAGCTGAAAAGGGTTAAGCCTTAACTGCTGCTGGCTAAATCCAGTCTTAGCGCAGTGACAGATGTCATCCTAACGGATGCCTGTGGTTCCTGGATCAACAGTATGGCTCCAGTATCAACAGGGAGCGAGGAATCAAGCCCCCTGCTGGGAGAAATGTCAGCCATTTTAAATTTTCAAAAAGAATTTGGGAGGCGAGAGACTGTAGAGATGGGATCTCAGGAGGAAATCACATCTGGCTTTCACAGTTGATCTGTTACCTCAAAGTGCATGTTGTTCTAAAAGTTCACATAATCCTAAACTAATATGTACTGCTGATGAAAGCAATCATTCCCACATCTAAATAAATAAAATGGCTCTCCAAGTATCAGCTTGGTTTAGAGTGCTGCTCTCACCACTTGATAATAATAACAGTGTCATTATCCTAGTCTGACATTCTCCATGAAAAGACAGTAACTTACATCATCACAGAAATGTCATAAGTTTACAACAGACAGTCAAATTCAATTCAAATACACAAATTCATACAAAACTTGAATGCAAACCAATTATATTTGTAATTGTGGTTTAACAATAAGCCTAATTCATCCTTCTGTTTGTTGTAAGAGGAGACATACATACAGGCTACAGCTTTATTTTTATATTCACTACATTTATAGTTGATTAATAGTTTTACAAATAAACAATTGCTGCAAATGCTCTGTTATGTCACTGGGTTTGTCAGTTTTAGTATAGATTGCACATTCTGGAGTGTCATCTTCTGTTTGTTGTGCCAAATCAGGTTACAAACACAGAACCTGAGCTTAGACTCTGAAGTATTATTTTATCTTTCCTGCACAGCAAGGTAACGATGCTAACAAGCATGTTGGATAGTTCTATGGCAGCACACAGAGGTGACCCTGCCATTTTCCTCTCAATTACAGGAGGAGATATTTCACTAGGGCACAACAGGAGGGAGGGCAGCACAGCTTTATTGTGATGAAAATATGAAAGTCCATGGCATTCAGATTCACAGGGTTTAACAGTCTGGGTTATGGACAGAGGAGATGGGCGAAGAAGAATCGCACAAATTCAAATGAGGGCTGAAATGGGGAAGCAAGGTCATCGGAGCAGTTTGGCATAACAAAGATACATCACACACTTGCAGAATGAAAATAAGTCTATTCTAATTCAAGGCTTCCTCTTCTCCATCTCAGTGACTTGAATGACAACTATAACTGGAAGAGCAGCGACTTCACAGAGCCTCTCATGGCACTGATGTTTTAAACACACAAGGCAACTGCTGTGACAATGATTCACAAACCAACAAACAAATTAAACCAATCCCAGCTGCTGCTAAAAATACAACAGGGAAACAAACCATGGAAGTCAGTCAAGTGTGTACTATACCAAGAATGAGTAATTTGAACTTCTACCATCTCACCACACACATACAACACACACTTTGCTCCAGTTCTTGTTTAGAGACAATGAGACAAACTTTTGAGTCTGGATGAGCATTTGGGAGCCTGTTAGTTCACCCAAGCATTAAGTTGGCTGATGGCGATTTCCTTTAACACCCTGTGGGTGCCCGAATGTCTGCCGTAGAGTTTCACAGCAAAGCATAAGAGGCCCATCAACCCCGCGTCATTAGTTAAATACTTCCTCTATGAGGAATTGCAGAATCTATGGAAAGTAATGGCATTTTGCTTTGTCCTACAAATTCTCAGCCTATATTTTACACCAAACAACAAGCAAAGAGGAGTTAACTGTAATTAATAACCTGTAATATCTGGTCTCCAATCGAGACCACAGGTACTTTAAACACTTTGTTGGGGGTTTTTGCCTCAACAATTAAACAACAAACAGAAAAAGAGACTATTAATGAAAGAGATCATTACATTTTACAAAACTAAGTCAATATAACTGCATTATAGCACATAATTGTTGTCAATGTCTAAAAGTTGAAAATTTCCAAACAATATTTACTTATATGAAGCAGTGGAGAGTACAGAAATACTTGAAATATGAGTTCTGCCTCATTAACAAATGCATTTTCTTGCATTGCGATCAAAGATTATACATCAGACAAACATCCTCTGAACCCAAAGGTATCAATGTCATGTTAATTAACAACAACAAATGCAGCAAGATCTCACCTCTGTTTTTACACGCAGTAACTGTAACAGTCTGTCTGGCTTAGGTAGGGAATTCATTAGTTCCCTACATGTACATCAACCCTGAGCGAGTAGAGAGCAAACCACAGACAGTCTGTACAAATAACCACACAGCATACTGGAATGTACTGACATTGCTGTTTGCCTTGTTATTTATGTTTATATGTATCTACAGAAATCCATATTCACAGTATGAATATTTCATACTGTAGCAGTGTAGCCATAACACACACACTTCATATACTAAACACATATTTATCACTTGAGTCACATACAAGCTTGAGAGAGGTTACTGAGATACAGTAACAATATTTAAATGGCAGTTGAGAAGGCTTGAGACTATCAAAGGTGTACAGATTAAGTTAGCACCAGTTGTGTTAAAGTACAAACAAATAAAATACAGTAATACTCTGATAACAAACAATCACATAAATCCATTAATTTTATCAAACTGTTTTGGTGACAAACTTCTTTTTGAGCCAGAATAACAGAAACAAGATCATTTCCATAACACTATACAGCTACTTCAGAAAAAAAACACATCAACAACCATTACTTGGAACTCAGTATTCAGAATCTTATCTTATCTTATATTGAGCATCTAATTTAGAAAAGACTAACAGTTATTATCAGGTAAAGTCTTAGTGATAATTCCTTAATAAACACCAGAACATTGTTATTTCTGTAAGTGCAGAAGTCAATTTTTTCATATCATTTTAGCATTTAATAATTGTTGCTACAAAATGTCTGCGTCCAATAATAAAAAAAAAAAGATATGGAGTCATTTCAAAAATGTTTTTCTTATCAGTTTTCCTCCTTCACCAAATGAAATACAGATTGGCACTTTTCTGACCCAGAGAGACACAAGCAAAACAATTCTGAGCTCTGACCTTTCAACGTCACTGCTGCCTGAGCAGCCCCAGGGAGGAATTGTCCTTTCTCATCAACTGTACAGTACCTAACATGTTCCATCAAGCTTATTGTTTAACATAGCGATACGCTCCTGACCTCATACTGGCGTGGTTCTCCTGTTCACTCCATCCTTCAGATCTTTCTGGAAGCAGTTGTGAACTTGTAAAAAGCCAGAGTCCCTCTCAGGACTGTAAGGCCCTGCAGTTCCACTTCCACCCTTCAAAGGGTCCCTACTGAGCGCATACATGGATATATCTCCCATAGGCAACCCCATCCCCAACCCTCCTCCTCCTCCACCACTTCCTCCACCAATCTTCATCCCCACTGGGGAGGGTTCGCGGGATGGGTCTGTCGATCTCGAGCTAGAGCGCGAGCGCCTTCGTCTGTAGCGGTAGCTTGGAATGCGTGAGTATGGTGAAGAGGAGGACGTGGTTTTAATGAAGTCGCGTCTGGCTCGGAAACGCGTCTCTTTGTTTTTCTCGATATATATGTTCACGGCCAGAACACCCACTGATTCAGCCACAATGAACGATAGGGCACCAAAGTAAAAGGACCAGCCGTAATTGTACTGGCTCTTCTTGTCCTCGTCTTTCTTGTCGCTGGGATCTCCAGCGTTGCTAGAGATGTAGACAATGATGCCGATGATGTTGCTCAGGCCTGAAGAGAAGAGAGATGAGAGAGGGAAATGACTGTGAAGTTTAAACAGCTCAATTTAAACAGCTGTGTCAGACAGATTTGTTTTCTTCATCTAACGTGAAGAACTTCCAGCTGCAGCTACTGAAGTACAAAGACATCTGCAGCTGCTTCCAGTGTCTCAGTTAAAGGATATCTTTGGTCATTTTCTACATTATTGGTATTTTAAACAATCTCAATTACACAATAAGTTATTTCTAATGTTTGCCAGTCTGCATTCAGGATTAGCTTTGAAAGAAAGATGAACTGGGTAAGTTGGAGTAATGTTACAATTAATAAAACAACACTTTTGCAACGCTCTCGTACTGTATCTGCTCCTCTGGTCTGCTTCTGTCCTTTCCCTCTGTGTGTGACACTACATGATCTATTTGTTTTTGCCACAGTTAGTTTATTTGTCAGTCTCACCTGCAGCCACAAACAGGATCCCAGCACTGAGCAAGATGTTGTTCTTGCTGTTGTAGACACGTCCAATCCCGACACACAGACCACCCAACATCAGTAGGATGGTGCTGAGAATGGGGAACAGACTTGATGCACGCACTATACCTGTCGGAAAGACAATATGTTGAGAATACAAATAAGAAAATACATTACTTCCAAAAGAACTTTAAAAGGGTTGGTGCAACTCAACAACTTGAAGTAAATCTATTTAAACTTATTATAACATTTTCTTCCTACTTAAACTTTTTTTTCTTTATCCCATAGTAGTTGCCACAGCAGAGCTTGATCCACACAGTGGTTTGACACACATTTTATGCCCTTGATGTCATTGTCTTGAGTATGGCTCCCTGCCCACTCTAATCACTGCAATCATTTACACCTGGTCTCTCCTCCTTATAAGCAGGTCTGTGGCTCCTTGCCAGTTGCCAGATTGTATACACAGCTCACCCTGTTTGCTACTCTCCAGCCAACCAGTACCTCAGCTGATCTCCTGTTACCGACAGGAGAATGCAGACATGTCTGAACCCGTGCAAATGTGCAGAACCAGACTGGACACTGAAGAAAGAAACTGCCTCTGTCTAAACACTGACCTGCTGCTGAGCCGTTCTCTCATCCAGTCCACAAATCTCCAACCTTTGATCAACTTCAACTTACATCTGCCTAATAACATCCATCCTCTTTCTGCATCCACAGACCCCAGAGCTGACACAGAATTCATTGCTAAAAAATCGGTTTCCAGTTTCATGTATTGCCATCACCTGTCAAGTTAAAGGCCCTTGACAACCACCTGATTCATCCTTGCTCACAGTTAACTGAGCCAGTGACCACGACCATAGAAAACCTTCAGGAGAGCATTACTTTTCGTGTCATTAACTTCTCCCAGCTTCCATTAGTCCTTGGTGCAACGACACCATGATCTACCCATCGACTGGTCTTTTGACAAGATCTTGGGCTGGGGGGTGCTTAAACTCAAGATGCATCTGGTGTCATCAGTGCCATTAGGGAGGAGGAGTTTCCTGATCTTTCTGGGGGGCTGGAGGTATCTTGATCTTAAAGAAATGTTCAATACAGCAAAACCACCTGAAACCAATCTTTATCTCCACCTATATCCTCACCCTGTCTGAAAAATTGAACCTTGGAGTGGGTGCGGCCCTGTCCCATCGAGCCTGACAACAGATTCACCCATGCACTTTCTTCTTAAGCCATCTATGACACTGACACACAGGCTCCTGGGGATCTCTGTCAGTCTATCATTTCACCCACAAACAAACGAGCAATCTGAATGCCAGAACCAGGAGCTGGAGTCTGGCTCCGACTTCTGGGCTTTTACAAACCAGCATCTTGGCCATGAATGAGGTCTGGGTAGAGTACGTACACAACTCTCTACCATCTGCATCAACAGGATTGACCCTTTTTTAGATTATGTATGGTTATCAGCCTCCCATCTTAAACAGCCATGAACCAAAATTATCTGTCCCATCTGCCCATGCTTTTTTCCGGCGGTGCCACCCTGCCTGGAGGCCAGCCCGCTTTCGGTCCACTTGTATGAGAAGTCTGCCAACAAATGGTGAACGGACTCCCCGGATTATCGTCACCTTTTCAACAACATGAACAACCTACAAGTTCTGTAAACTGGGAATTTATTTGTTCTCTGCTGTCAAAAAACTATTTATACTTGAAGTGATCAATATCTGCTATTAAAAAGCTAAAACAATAACTTGATAATATTCAGGTGATTTGAAAGACAAACTTTACATTCAATGAACACATTTTTCAGTATAATTCTGACTTTATCTTGTAAGCAGGAGTTCATTTATTCATTTACCCTGTGTTAACGCTAATCAAAGGTTTACGATTTCTAAATATTTAACTGGATGATTATAATAATAATGAATAATAGAATTAAAATACACAAGAACTACTCTACATGCATATTATGGTTAATGGGATTTTTGCACTGCCTGACCCAGAGGTTATAATATATGATACACACAGCTGACATTAGTAGTATTATAGTAACTCTGCTACAAAACAAATGGAGCAAAAGAAGAACAATAGCTACATCAGGTTCAACAGATTAATGCTTCCACAGATATTAAGACCTGATAAGCAGATGTTCCTTGCTTTTCATGACGCTAAACGGAGGCAGGATTTAATTTTCATAAGCTAATTGAAATTCATCAGTATAGGCGACAACAGAAATGTCTGTGAGCACAGGGCATCACACTGGAAAATGAATGGGACGTGCTGACTGAAGCTGATCTGACAAACACTGCTACAATAATTGAACTGTAATAACCTACTACCTACTGTGTTTAGACACATTTCTTGTAGCCATTAGTTTAGTCAAATGTGAGATGTGCTCTTCCATGGGTAAAGCCATGTTTTAGATAAGCACTATTACTCATCATCACACAACACACTTCATCATTTCCATAGCTCTAATTATTGTCATGACATCAGGCTTTTATGGGGCAGTGATAGAAATGTCATGACACATTAAGTACTCTTGTGATAACTCCATCACCACTGAAAAAAGAGAAAGGATTAAGAGTTGAAGTGTTTGAAGTTGGAGGTTGCAGCGACTTACGTAAGATGTACTCTGAGCTGTCCGTATCGTAGTCGTTATCCTCGGGAAAATGATTGATCCGAAAACAGCTTCCTTTGTTGATACCTGCAGAGAAGCCAAAAGCACACATAGTGTAAATCTGACAGCAGCAACACAGTGTGGAGGGAAGAAATGACAGCAGTTAAAGGAGAGCCCTGTGTTTTTATAATGCAGTTTGACATGAGAAGGTCCAATTAAAATATATAAGCTATAAAAGTGACATGTTGACCGTGATCCTGAGGCATAAGTTACAGTAAACTGGAGTCTCTTTTTGGTAAAACAGTATTTACGTTAATGCTGAACTGTTTTCACCTCTAACCATGTCAGAAATCATTTGAGGACATGCTGCTGTGGATCTGAGATTCTGCTCTCACGCCTTCAGGCACCTTCTATTCAAAGACACAGTCTCTTCACCGAGGAAATCTTTTAACAGAATAAAACATTTGAGCATTATGAATATTGAAAGGTTAGACTTTGAATTAAAAGTCTGATGTCTGGGTTTGCTGCTGCATTCTGTCACGTCTGTCTTTGTTATAATGTTGCTTTCTCTGCATCTATGCTAGACACCAATACCACACCTGCAGATAGTTTGGACCTTAAGATAATGCTCCATCAATGGACAGATGAGCTTAAAATATTGTACAAATCACAATCAAAGAAACAAATCACTCAACCCAAAACAGAAATCATGTTGGGCATGTTTTAATAAATCACAGAAACTCCAAATGTTAATGTGAAAGTCTGGAAAGCCCTACTGATTAGTACCAAACATGTGTACCAAACAACAAGTGTTGCGGTGCAAGAGATCGGAAGTACTGATTAAATATTAAACATTTCAATAATCTTCAGAATACATACTGTGCTCATGTGCACAATTTTTAAATTACTCCATTAATAATTTTTTTGTTTTATCCCAGCAGCTCAAATCATTTAAGACTATTTATCAGTTGTACAACATTATGTCTGACAGGTCAGCAGATTGTGCTGATTAAATGTTACAATGTGGAGCATTTGATTACTAGGGAGCAATACTGACAAGTGCACCACCACTTTGTTAGTATTTTGTTTGTGTGCACAAATGTGCAGGTGAAACACATCACTAAGATAATGTTATTCTGCTCACTCATGGAAAGTAAGCATGTATACTTACATACTGTACTTTTTTAGTTTTACCCAGAATCACACTTTTCCATTTTATACACAAAATACAACATATAATAGTGTTATCATAATGGCAATTTTCCCAGAGTGAATCTGACAAGCTAACCAGCAGTATATAATACTATGATATAAGTACTTCTTCCACCACTCATTCCACAGATGGCACCAGTAACACACCAAGAAATGTAGTTACCTGCCAGCAGAGGCAGGTAAGCAGAAAAGTGCAAGCCAGCAACAGACTTGAAAATATTTAACAAACTGACTTTGCTAATGCTTTAATGATACACTTGTTTTGTGTTTTAGTGGTAAATTTAATTGGATCCTAAAGTGACAGGCTGGAAAGTGGCTTTGCAGAAATGTGGGCGTGGCCTCTGATGAGCTGCGGACTGGCTACAAAATCATCGTGTCCATCATGCTGGTTGAGTAACTGCAATCACTCAGTTCTTCTCTGCCTGAGTGGCTTCATGCATCTTGGTTAGCATAGCTTCTGGCCACATGGCATTTTGTGGTAGACAGCTCATCTAGATGAGTTAAAAGGTCTGGGGCAGAAATGTGTAATGAGGACAGCAATTCATTCACCGCGTTTAATAGACCATGAGGATACACACAGTGTGTTTGTTGAGAATATAAACAATGACCTGTGTAAATAAACTCACTTTTAACATGTGCTGACTCAGTATTGTATCCAGCTGTTAGAGCCATTAAAATGTGACATGAGTCTGAATGATATCATGATTGGTCTCTGACGCAGCTGGAAAAAGAATGACAAACGAGAAATACAGTGAAGAAGCATTTTCAACAGCCCAGACTCAGATGATCTTCAGCAACTCCACTTTCAGCCTCTTTTAACTCTCACCCTTAAACTACTTTTGCCAGTATCATGTCCCAATTACCCACTTTAAATGTTTTCCTATGTTTCTGTTTGATTTTTTTATGTATCAAGCACAATGTTTGGATCAATATACAAGCATAAACACTGTAATATATTCAACACACTGGATGGGTGAGTGTATCTTCTATGTATTTTATAAGATCAATACTCCACCGTGATTGGATATTTTGTTCTGACTGTGTCATTCACAGATACAGAAAAAGTATAACCAAGAAACAATCAAGATTTTCTTTTTAAAAAGCAGCATTTTCTAAAAATAAGCAAGAAATTATTATTTCAATAAATAATACATGCAAGGCCAGTGAGTTAGTTATGTGAGGAATGACGTTGAGAAAGCGAGTGAGCTCAGTAGGGGAGGTATCTCCCCAGAGCCCATCTGTCTGAGAGACCGGAGCCCATCTTTTATTACTCAGCATAGATTCACCATGGCAACCTCCCCCCAGCAACCCAGAATCACATTTCTAGCTCCACTTCTCAGAGGACGCCTTTGACATCTTACTAATGCATTCACCAGTCTAAGACACACACACTCACACTAGCAAAGCCACAAAAACCAGAAAACCACCTTTGTGATACAAAAAAGCTCAAATAATTACATTAAGAAAACAACTTGGTGAAATGGTGGCTCCCAGAAAATCAGCAGGTTTTGTTTTGTTGATGTTTGAAGCGCATTACATCTTCTAGCGTCACTACAGCACGTCCACTGATCAGGGGTGAATTGCCTAAGTGAGAGTTCTTGTTGTATTTCAGCATGACTGGCTGCAGAACAAGCCTTCACTTTGTTTCCTTTAAAAGCTAATTTGCCACCAGAGCTCACCATCAGCGAATGCAGAATGTACCAGACTCGTACAGATGTCTGTTCGCAGGCAGGCTAGAGTATTTTCATCTACAGGGTAAATCATACAACTGGCTAGATTTATGGACAGTAAAGACAGTAAAGACAAAAAAGGAACCAAAGATATGTTAAATATTTTATCATTGATCATTTTCATTTTAAATCAACCACCAAGGGTTAATGTTTACAATAGATAAAGAATCTATAACAGTAGTTTTTATTTTCTGACTTCAGAAAAACCTCCTGGTTCTGTATTTTATGGCAAAAATCCTTGACTGGTTGTCATGACCATTTTCTCTTAGCCAAAGTTTAGTCTTTTGGGCTCAGTTAGGATCTAATGCTGATACAGGTGTGCCACCAGAGACCAGTTAGATGGAATTCAAAACAGTGTGTGGCAAAAGTGCTGCTGTGATGTGTGGGTGTGAGAGAGAAAAGGGAAAGAGCAAGAGACTCTGTGTTTCTTTTGCAACAAAATGAGCAGGAGAAAGCAAGGATGGCGGAAAAGACGACAGATGTTTAAGAACAGGGAAACGGGGAAACTCCGTCTCACTTCTGCTGACAACGCTTTCAACCGAGTTTCATCCAACACAGAGGGAATTCATCTTTTTGATTATCTTTGCAGGAACTCCATAAATAGCGAAGCATTTTTAAAATAATAAATTCCAGTAAAAGTAGTAACAGCAAATGTGGAGAGTGTGACATCTCTAATGATCACATACATCAGCCTATGAGACGAGCCTCTAGTCAAGTGCTGGCTCTTCAGTTGGAACCCCCACCCACAACACTGTCACATCCCTCTACATGTCTGAGAAATGACGCCTCCATGTCAGCTCCGTAAAAATGCCCATGTCATGCTCCATGAAATTTCCTCTGATTTACTCATCTCAGAAAAGACCAACACTATTTTATTGCCAATAAGGAAATGTACAAGAGATTTTCCTCATACTTCAGTTCCATTGATATTATTGGCTGTAAAAGACCAATGACTATGCAGACGGTCTCATCTGCAGACGTCAAGATCACAACCTCCACCCATGATATTCACAAAGAGAATATTTAATAAGTCAGCAACTATCTCCCACTCACAGTTTAATATGTTTGGCCTGATGATGTTTCATTTATGTGCAGTTGTTTATTTTTTATAATTGATTTCCTTCCTATGGTTTATGAATTATGACAACAAACGGTGTTCACAGGGATTTCAGTAGCAGTGGACAGCGCCACAAACACGACAACTTTCACGGATCAGCTGATTTATCGATTTAAAGTCTTAACAACGAAGCTGATGAGCGCAATGATGTGCGAACGTGTCCGACCTCTAACGAGCTGTTTTCCAACCCACGAACCGCCAAACTCCTCAGGTGCGTTTGTTGGTGATCATGGGTCCGCAGCAGAACAGCTGAGGACGTGACAGCGTCACAAAATAGAAACACTCCACTTTCGCTAAAACTTACTGTAGTCCAAGTCATTTTATGGGAGGAGTTGCCAAGCAACCGTGTCCATTACTGAGAGAATTAGGACGAACCCTCGACTTCAAGCGAAATGCTTGTTAAAACGCAAAACATAATAAAGTATTGCCTTCATCTGTGTGTCACGGTGTGGTCGCTGTTTTAAAGAGATAAAGTAAATCATTTACAAGAAAAGGGGACGCAAACGTGTGATTACGCACACACACAACAACGCCTTTGCGCACAAAAACATCAGTTTCTCCCCAAATTCTCTCCATAGAGTAGCACCCAGATGTAACTTTCTAAAGGCAGATCCATGTATTTAACTGATATATGAACAGAAATGTCACTGACAACCTCTGGGCGTCTTCCATTTTTTTCTCCAACTCAGAGTTCCCAGTTACAGCCTCTTCTCCCAGTTTTATTCCAGTGTAAAACAAACAATCCGGATATCAAGCGCCATGAGCGCATCAGCCCTGACAAGAAAAGTTTATAAACTAACACACATCAACTTATTAGACTTTATTTTACCTTCGATACAGCAGATTCTCCACAATCCAGAGTGCGTCAGGTCGCCTTTGACTTTTTTGGTTTGCATCTGGGTCTCGTCTGTGGTGACATTAGTGGCGTTGCAGATGTACGCCCGGGAATAAAGCCAGTAGTCGGTGCCGATGGCGATGGTCATGAGGCTGAAGGCGGCAAAAGCCCCCACGATGGCCAGCAAAGTCTGAACCCCTCGGTCACACCATGCCATGGCGTCTCATAATGTGTGGATCCTCCACAGCAGCTTACGCACACAGAGAGGAGCGCACCGAGCCCATGATGATGGTCAGAAAAAGCGCTCGCGTCTCGCGGGTTTTCCGCTCATCAAGTCTCGATCTTCAACTGCTCGTTCAGTGCTTCTCTTCCTGCTGAACTTCAGTCGAGTTGCAGAGCTTGATGTGTTCGCAGCTTTCGTGACTGAACGTGTTTCACATCCTGCCACAGGTGGAAATTAAAAAGAAAATCAGAAGACGCGTTATTGATCCCATTCACTATGATCAGAAGGAAAATCAATAATAACGACCACACGCACTGCTACAGCTTCTTTACAACACTATTCAATATTAAAGCATTTCGACAAGAGATGCGGCATTGTTCATGTAGACCACACCTTCCACGGCTGCAGCCAATGAGGAACATCTGCTGGAAGAAGAAAACCCAGCAATGTTGAATAGCAGCAGGATGTGAGGAGCTGTTTGATTGTCACCTAACAAACCCTCAACAACATTCAAACACATACACACAGATTGTAGTTAAACATGCATCTGAAACTGGGCTTAAGGCTGAGCTTAAAAGATCACACCTCTACTGCAGAATACTCTAGCAGCAGCTTTAAAGACACGGAAAGTGTCACCACTGATTTCTCAATATTTCTCAAAACATCCATCAAATGCACTTTGAAGCTGGAGCATGCTTGTAAGACCCAACTCAGTTTAAATAAGGTATAAATCACTGCCACTACAACAAACTCCTCTCCCTAAATGTGAAATAAAAGAAGTTGTTCATAAAAAGTAACTATATAAGACAAAGGATATGTTATTTTAAGCTTATTCATACTGTCACACAGAAACAGAGACAGACACAGAGAGAGGACCCGCAGGGTTTTGCCCTGGTAGCTGCAGCTTGTACTGTCCCATCTTTCTGACTGTGGGCCTCATCCTAATCTCTGGGCCTC